>PVJA010012369.1:13414-52133 GCA_004027025.1 Myocastor coypus | reverse complement strand
ATATATGTAAAAGAACTAACAAAAAGTCAATGGAAATATACTTCTTGTCTTTTTGAGACAAGGTCTCACTATGCAGTTCAGGCTGGCCTTGAGCTCACTTTGGTAGCCCAGGCTGGTCTCGAACTCATACTGATGCTCCTGCCTCAGCCTCTCAAGTGCTGGGATTACAGGCCTGTGCCACCACGCCCGGCTTACTTCTTAATGTTTTTAATACTAGGAGAAAATATCATACCATATCATATAAGTAGATTGTAAGTCAAAGATACAGTATAAATCATAAAACAAAAATTAAAATTAAACAATATTCTGAAAACTAAATATTAAGTAATTAAAATATTTCAAAACAATATTCCAAAATTAAAATTAAATCATGAGTCCAACTAAGAGGCCAAAATATTGTGTATCCTATGTACAAATCTGTGATCAATTCAGAGTACTCACATAGGATTTGAATAGGTTAATATATACAAAAACATCAACTAAGGGAAAGTTTTCATGATAGTACAGAACTACTAAGAATAAAACATAACATGAAGACTAGAATAGCAAACATATGACCAGCAATTCTAACAGTTTGGGGAAAAGATATCACACAAAGTTCTAGTATGTTGTGGACATGGACAGTGTCCATGACACTTACTGGTGGCCGAGTGTCACTAGTGGGACTAAGCTACTGCTATTTTCTTGATATCTACCCTGTAGACTCAGAAAGAATCATGACCCATGGGATGCAGGAGAAGTCCATTTGTAGAATATGCTGATGGACATAATTTGCTGTATATGAAAGAATAATTGAAAGATTGCTGCTGTATACCTCTTTTACTTCTGTGTTAATTGTTTTCCCTATTTGGTGGGTTCTTTCCATTCTTATTCATGGAGTTGTGGTCATTTTGATCCCTCTGTAGAATATATTTTAGTAGTCTGTGTAGGGTTGGTTTTATCATCATAAAATCCTTTAGTTGTTCTTTGTCATGGAAGTATTTCACTTCTCCATTATACTTGAAAGAGTGTTTTGCAGGGTATGCCAGTCTGGGTTGGAATTTGTTTTCTTGTAAGACTTGTTGTCTTTGCTCCATGCTCTTCTTGACTTGATGTTTTGTTTGGAGAAATCTGTCATTGTTCGTTTATTTTTGTTTTTTTTTTCTAGATAGTCCTGCAATTTTTTTTGCTCCAGAAAGTAAAAAACACATATAAAATCTATCTTTTTTAATTCTTCATTTAGTAAATTCATTCTTGAGCCATTAAAAACATTAAGTTTTAGCTAAAATTAAAATTCAATAAGGGTCAGTTGTCAGGGCAATGAAAGAGATCAGAGTATAAGAATAGTTAACAGGATATCACTATGCTGACCTAGAGTAGTTAATAATAATGATTTTTTTTTAAGGCAGGGCAGCGGGAAACTATTTCTGTAAACAAAATGGTGAGGCCAATTTAAGGAAAGTTGGCTGGGGTGCAGGCAAGAGAAAATAGGTATCCTTTTTTAATTCTGATAAGTTTTCTTTTAAATGTGATCTGTTTCTTTTCTCCTGCAGCTTTTAGTACACCATTCCTGTGTTGAATTTCTGGGATCTTAATTATTATGTGTCTGGGTGTCGTTTTAATTGGGATGATAATATATGGAGTTCTATATGCTTCGGTTACCTGAATGTCAAATTGTTTTCCCACTTTTGGGAAGTTTTCTGCTGTTACTTCTGCCCATGTTCTTTTTATGTAATTTGTATTGCCTCCTTCTTTCTCAGTGATGCCTACTAGTCTAACATTGTTCATCTTTGCATTGTCTTGCAGATTTTGAATAATTTTTTCTGCATCCTAGTTGTTTTTATAAGATTTTTTCTTACCTTTTCACTAGCTGCAATGGTGTTTTCAAGGTCTGAAAGTCTATTTTCACTTTCTTTGAAACAGTTTTGCCAGCTTGTGATTGAGGTTTTAATTTGCTATATAACACTTTGAATCTGCTTCATGTATTCTATTTCTTTCCTAAATTGCTCAAGGATTCCAACATTTTCTATATTTTCCTCCACTTCTTTTTATCAGTGCCTTCTTTAGAAGCACTTAGTACTTCTTTCATTATAGTTATCATTTCTTTTTTACTTCAGAAATTATTTCTGATCTGATTTCTTCCATGACTTTCGGCAATTGTTTCTTTACTTCAGACGCTTTTATTTCAGGGATTTCAGGTGTGTGATTTCCAATGTCTTCTATGCTATTGTCTCATACATTTGTTCTCCATGCGTTTGGAGCCTGACAGTACATTTTGCTCCTTTTCTTTGTCATTTTGTATAGTATTTTCTTCTGACCTTTGTTGTAGAGCTTTGGTAGAGTTCTTACCTTAGCTCCAGGTCAAACTCATCTAGGTGTGTGTGGCTTGGGTCTGGCTGCTGTGCTGCACTTGTGCCTGCTGCAACCCTTGGCGGGAATCTGCTGTGCCACTCTGGCAAGATGTTTTGTTCCTGGATTAGCTGGCTGTGTGTGGCCTCTAGCCTCTCTGTAGGGAGTTCCGCTGCAGAGATCCACACCAGGAGTGTCTGATGAAGTTCCATTCACATGCCCGGCCTAGTTGTTGGGTCAAATGAGTTTCTGGTGGGCCCCACGCAGTCCCACTCACACACTGGGCCTAGGCTCTGGATTGAAAGGGGGATCTGATGAGCCCTGGTGCTATTTGTTTTTGCTTTTGTTTTTTCTCTTCACTCTTTAAAGTAACAGGGCAGGCCAAATAGCACAGCAGAATAAAAGTGCCTGCAAGCAGGCCCAGGGTCTGGGGCCTGCAGTGCTGGCCCTGCCCCTGCGGTGCGCTGAGAAAGCAAGTTAGACTGGGCATGGTGGCCCACGCCTGTAATCCCAGCTCTTGGGAGGATGTAAACAGATCATTCTGAGTTTGATCTAGTAGTGAGACTCTGAACACGCTTTAGCTCCTTCCCTAAAAGCACAAAGAGTAATAATAATAACAAATAATTGTTGTTATTATTATGTCAACCTATTGGAAAGACCAAAGTAATTCACAAGTTCAACCTGGATCCCAGGTCAGAGAATACAACCTTGTCCACAGAAGAAATTTGAAAATGGCTGAAAACCCTGGTCATAGCAGCAGACCCCAATCCCAATTGCAAAAGCACTCCATGTGCTTGCCAGCTTGAAATCCAGTTTCAGAATCTCGCTGGTCTCAATCTAGCTCTTCTCCTCTAAAGAAGGTACTAACTTCAGACCTCTGCCAATCTTCAGAACTCAAAACTAACACAATAACCACTGCTGCAAGTGGAAGCCTCCCTCCAAAGCTGGGTACAATTGCTGGTGCCAGAATCGTGAGCCCATGCAAGCTTCAGGGGAAGCGTCCACCGATGTTATGTGAATGCCACAGCTTTGCGTCCCCAACATAGCTTGCATCTCTCGTAACTCTGGACTATAAATCTCGAAGCTACAAGTCCTAGGAATACCCATGCTGTGCTGGGCCTTTAGGAACCAGTGTAAAAGGCAGGCTCACCAGTTAGCTTGTGAGGATGTAGCTTGCTAGAGAAAGGGCCAGAGGTGGTGTTGGGTGGCCACCAGTATTAATAAAAATTAAATAAAATTAAATAATAAAAATAGGCAGTAATTTTTTTTAAGGCAGTAAAATCAAGGCTTTGATCTGGAAAACAACCCCTCCCTATGTTCACAGTTGAGGTTGGAGGAATTTAATAATGCAGAATAATATACATAACTAGTTTTCTATTATGATGAGTTCCCTTTAAACTCTGCAGAGTGAGTAAGTGGTATAGATAGCCTGAGTTGTTCCAATTGGTCACTGAAAGCCCATGAAGTCACCTGTGAGAGGTGGCCACTGAAAACTGAGCCATTCCTATGATTTATTTGTCCATAAAAAGTTCTGGAGCATGGGGCCACATGGCAACCTGCCGAACACCCTTTCCAACTAGGCGCTATTTTTGTTCTTCTAATAAACACTCTCTGAACTGTCCATTTTTTTTGTCTACAATTTCATTCTTTGACTCCATGAGGCAATGGAAAAGTTTTATGAGGCTCGTATGGCATTAGCGTTTTACTAGGAATGATCCCTCTAATGTCCTACACATCCAAGAGCTTGGCTATCAGTTCCACAGTCCCTACTGTTGCCTGTACATGCATGGAAGACTGAGAAACTTCTCCCTACCACACAGACTTCAAATCACAGAACTGGTGACAAAAGTCCACACATCACTTATGCCTGTCCCTGCAGACCTGGAGAAGGCATCATCTAGGTTCCACATTGCCACGATTTCCATCACTGACAGTAATTATGGTAGACCCCCATTTGTGTTTTACAGCTTCGAATACATGAGCTGGTGCCACAGATCCTAGCATCACCTGTACTTATGCAGCAGGTTCTCAGGAGGTCCTGTCCCACTCTATATGTATCCCGAAAAGGCTGTGGAAGATTTCTTTCACATGTTGGGGCATAGAAACTGTGGATGCTGCGGCTGCAGTCTTTGGTATGTGCCCTGAGAGAACTGTCCTAACCACATCCTACACTACAGGGACCATGCTAGCTGCTACCACAAACCTTATACTACCTGTCTCACTTTGCAGTCTGAGGACAAACCCCTTTTTAGGCCTGTTACAATTTGTGAGTAGGGGTCCTCCAAAGCCTCATGTAGTCATGGGGCAGCTTCTGGAATTTATAATTGATATCGTGGGTATGGGTGCTGCACCTCCCCTGGGGCAAGTGATGTGCATTTCAGTGTAAGGGAGGAAGAGAAGTTAGCTGCTTAAGCTGCTGCTAGTTCTCTCCCAGTGCTCTTGCTCTTGCCTGCCACCATGAAAGGTTGTTTTCTGCCATGTGCCTCTCTGCCTTGGAGCCAGCTGAATATGAACCGAAACCTCCAGTAACTGTGAGCTAAACAAACCTTTCCTTCCTTCATTGTGAGTGTTGGGTATTTCTCCCAGCAACGAGAGAAGAGCAGCTAAGACAAAGGCTACGTTGACTCCAAAGTCCTACAACTGCTTCAGTCTATAGTGCTGTATCAGTCTTATATGCTGCTGGATCAAAGATGATCAAAGTATACACAGACTCTACGTTGGGCCTTTCTACAACCAAACCCAGAGCACCTAATTGATATCCTAAGTTACATTTAAATTTTAAAATATTTTCCTTGAAAAGCTACTTCATAAAACAGGAAGAAACAATTTTTACACTAGATGCATAGACATTAATGCAAGGATAGATGAAGTATGAAAGGAAAAATAGCTCCTACCAAGAACTTGATATTAATTTAAATGAAACCTTTGGAATACCTGAAAAACAATTTCCAGTAATGATCCAGAGAAAATCTGGAGTAAGATCAAGGAAGATGCAGACAAGTTATACAAAGAAATGTGAAAAAAAGAAAAATCATAAAAAAGAACCTATCCACCATCTTGGTACTAAAATCTTTAATCAGTAAAATGAGAAAAACAAGAGTAGAATAATCAGAAAAAAGAATTTCTGAACCTAAAGACAAGTCTTTTGAATTAGCTCAGTTAGACAGAAGAGAAAAAAAAAAAAAACAAGATGAAATCCCACTGAACCTGGGGACGCCATAAAATAAATATTCACATTAGGGCAGGGTACTCAGTCCCTACGCCCCCAGCTGGTATTGTTTCATGGCTGGTCAGGAACTGGACTGCACAGCAGGAAAAAAGCCTCCTTAGTAATTGCAGCTGCTTCCCCTTGCTGGAATTACCACTTGAGCTCCACCTATGGTCAGATCAGCAGCATGGAATCCTCACAAGAATGAGAACCTACTGTGAAATGCGCATGCGAGGAATCTGTGCTGTGTGCTCCCTGGGTCATCTTTACTCCACTCTCATCCCCATCCATGGGAAAACTGTCTTCCACGAAACTGGTCCCTGGTGTCAGAAAACATTAGAAATTTTAGCATTATGGGGCTTCTTGAAGGAAGAGAAATGGGGAAAGAGGGCCCGCTAGACAGCTCAGTAAACTAAAGCTTCTGCTTAGGCAGCCCAAGGTCCGGGCTTTGATTCCGAGAATGCCATGCTGGCCCCAGACCTCGAGGCACATTGAGATGATGACGATGATGGAAACTGGGTGTGGTGGTGTTCGCCTGTAATCCCAGTTCTTGGGAAGCTGAAAACATGAGGATCGCTAGGAGTCCGACCTGTGTAGTGAAACCCTGTACACTCTGTTCTGAATACATTAAAAAAAAAAAAAGTGGGGGGAAAGACATGAAAAGTCTATTTTATGGATTAATAGCTGAAATCTTTCCAAAATTTGAGAGGAGACAAAAACATCTAGAAGGTCAAATAACCCTCTGCTAGACTCAGCCAGAAAAGACCTCACCAAAGTAGACTGTAGTCAAAATGTCAAAAGTCCAAGATGCCAATAATCCTAAAAGTAGCAAGTATAAATGTAGTATGTAAACAGAATGGATTTCTCAGCAGAAACTTACAGGCCAGATAGGAATTGTTTGACACATCCAGAATGAAGGAAAATTTCTCGTACCTAAAAACACTATGTCCAGAAAAATTAACCTTTAAAACTGAAAGAGGTCTGTGTAGAGCCACAGACAGGGGTTCATTTTACACAGGGTGGGTTTTGTTAAGGTTGTCAAGAATAAAGCCTACTTTGAGACACGTCAAGCGAAGTTCAGAAGATGACGAGAGGGCCAAACTGATTACTATACTAGGAAATGCTTGGTAAGCCAGCATGAAAATAAGTATAACACAGCTAAATACAGGATGATAGCTCATGTAACTACTGAGATATCATTTGTCAGATTGCTTATGCCCGTACTGAAGGGGCTATGAGAGTCTGTGCGGCACACGAACTACCAAAATGCTGTGCGAAAGTTGGCCTGACAAGTTATGCTGCAGTGTATTGTACTGGCCTGCTGCTGGCCCGCGGGCTTCTCAGTAGATTGGGCGTGGATAAGATCTAGGAAGGCCAGGTGGAGACAGGTGACTGCAGATGAATACCATGTGGACAGCACTGATGGCAAAGCTGGTGCCTTTACCTGCTACTTGGATGCAGGCCTTGCCAGAACTACAACTGGCCATAAAGCTTTTGGAGCCCTGAAGGGTGCTGTGGATGGAGGCTTATCTATCCCTCACAGCACCAAATGATTCCCTGGTTATGATTCTGAAAGCAAGGAGTTCAATGCGGAAGTACACGGGAAGCGCAGCATGGGTCAATGAGTTGCCTAATGGAAGAAGAAGAAGATGCTGACAAGAAACAGTTCTCTGAGTACATAAAGAACAATGTAACTCCAGACATGATGGAGGAGATGTGTAAGAAAGCTCATGCTGTGGTATGAGAGAATCCAGTCTATGAAAAGAAACTGGAGGGAGAAATTAGAAACAAGAGGTGGAGCCATCCCAAAATGCCCCTTGCTCAGAAGAAAGATTGGTAGCTCAAAAGAAGGCAAGCTTCCTCAGCGCTCAGGACTAGGCTGCTGAGAGTTAAACCAAATTTCGATTAAGATTTTTCAGATAAAGACCAATATACTTATCAGAATAAAAAAAAAAAAAAATCAATCAACCTGAAAGAAAAAGTCATTCTCAGGCAGAAGCTGAGGGAATTGTCACAAAACCAGTCTTTTGGTAGCTGAAGTAAATGTTTCCTTTCTCAAATTTGGGTGTTGGATATTTTGTCTCAGTAATGAGAAAAGTAACTAAGATGGATATTGATAAAAGCAACATATAATTTTAAATACATTAGAATGAAAAATGGAACAAGAGAATGCCATAATGTATGTGGAAAATACTACTAGATAGATCTAAAGTGAGAGCCTCTAGTGTAATAATTATGGAAGACTTTAACTCCCTATTTCCTCCAGGGACAGATCATCCAGACAGAAAACTGACACAGATGAATAAGTTTATATAAGAAAAAATCATAACTAATTACATAGTAAATGGGGAAGAAGTAAAAGTATTTCCTTTAACATCAGGATAGAGGCAAAATTGTGCACTTTTTTACTATTATACTTGGAACTTTAGGAAGAAGAATTAGGTAAAAGAAAGAGAACAGATATTGGAAAGGAAGGACTTCAATGATCCATATTAGTAGATGATATAGAAAACCTAGATGCTCTATCACAAAGATATTACCATTTTTATATAGCAATAATGATCTTGCTGAAAATAAAATTAAGAGAGCAGTCACATTCCCCAAAACCACAAAAAATAGTTACTAAAAATTTAAGCAAGAAAGTAAATGATCTCTGTAATAAAAATTATAAATTAGTGAAAGAAATAACAAAGCCAGATAAAGGCACAATGAAAGAAAAGTAGCCCAACATCTATGGTGAACATAGATGTTAGATGTAACAGGTCCTTAATAAAATCCGGCCCAACCTCAAGAACACATTAAAAATATCCTAGCCTGTGATCAAGGTGGTTTCAGTCTAAGGATGCAATGTTCAACATTGACAAATCAGTAAATGTCATGCAGACATAAATACAATGAAGGATAAAAAGTATACAGTCATCTCAATCAACCAGCAAAACCCTGTATAAGATTCAACATTTCTTCATGATAACAACTCTGGAGAAACTAAGTTTTGAAGGATCATACCTCAATTAAATAAATGCCACATAAGGCAAATGCACAATCAACATTGTAAAATCAGGAACAAGGCCAGGATGTCCACTTTCGCTGCTCCTGTTCAGTATACTTCTTTAAATTTTAATGAGCAATTAGGCAAAAGAAAGAAAAAGGAAAGGGATACAAATATGCAAGAAGTGATATTATCCTTGTTTTCAAATAATGTGATCCTATACTTAGAAGGCCTTAAAAGCTCAACCAAAAAGCTTTTAGAGATAATAAGTTCAGCAGCATAATATATCAAAACTGCAACACCAATAACTTTTCTATACTCCAACAATGAACTATCTGCGAAAAATCAGTTAAACAATTCCATTCACAATAGCTACCAAAAACGTCCTTAGCAATCAGTCTAACTGTGAAGTTAAAGGTTAAAGATCTCTATAATGAAAATTCCAGAATATTAAAGAAATTGAAGAAGATACTCAAAGGCCTTTCTTGTTCATTAGTTGGTAAATTAAAGTTGGTAAAGACTGGTACAACCATTATGGAAAGCTGTGTGGAGACTCCTTAGAAAACTAGAGCTGGAAATCCCATTCAATCCAGCTATCCCCCTACTGAGAATTTTCCCAGAAGAACTGAAAACATCATATCATAGTGGTATCTATGCACCTATGTTCATAGCAGCACAATTTGTGGTAGCCAAATCTTGGAAACAACCAAATGCCCATTATCTGAAGAATGGTTGAAAAAGATGTGGTATTTTTATAAAACAGAGTATTACTCAGCTATAAGGAATGATAAACTAGAAAGACTTCATATATAAGTGGATGTATCAAATATAAACTTATAAGTGAGGTAAACCAGACCTACCCATGCAAATATTGTATAGTCTTCCTAGTGTAAGGACTCAAAAGAAGAATTAATTAATTAATTTTGGGGGGGTACCAGGAATCTAACTCAGGACCTTTTGTTTTCTTCATCCTCAATACCTATACATTTTTTAGAAGAGTGACTTAAATACAAAATGCATTTGGAAGAATTTAAAAAATTAAGGTTTATTGAAAGTGTTAATGTTCAATTATTTGACCAATCTTACATACCTATATCTAGTAATCTAAACAGATTTGATGATGAAAATATGTAATGCAACCATTGTTAATTTTTTTGTTCTTGTTCTGAAATTCTGTACTATGTGTGCTCTTGTTACTGTTTTTTATCTTTGTTTCTGCTATTTTTACCCTTTAAAATAAAATTTAAAAATGATACATATATATGTTAAAATATCATTATCAAATTGACTCCCAAATTAATGAAAATCCATCAAAATATAGATCATATACAGAATTTTTAAATTTTCCTAAAATTCATAGAGAAATACAGAAGACCCAGTAGAGGGAAAGTAATTTGGACCAAAAAGAACAAGACCAGAATCATTAAAATACCATATTTCAAATCATATTACAAAGCAATGGTAATAACAACAGCAAGATAATGGTACAAAATAGGCAGGTAGATCAAAAGAACAGAATAGAGGACATGGAAATAAACTCACACAACTATAGCCATCTATGCTGGAAAAAGGAGCCAAAACTATATACTGGAAAAAAAACCTCTTAGCAAATGGTTCTGAAAAAAACTAGATAATCATTAGTAGGAGATGCAGACTACTGTATATCCTTATCTCTCATACTGTAGGAAAATCAATTCCATGTGCATCAAAGACCTAGATGTAAGACATGAAACTCTGAACCTGCTAAAAGGAAAGAGAACTGTTGGAGCTAGAGGCAGAGGCAGAGGCAAAGATTTCCTAAATAGACCCCGATAGCACAAGAAAATAAAGCAAGAAACAACTACTGGAACTAAAACAAATTTAAGAACTTCTACACAGCAAACAACTAACAGACTAAAGAGATGGAACATATAAACATCTAGATCACATAAAACCTCAAAATAACACCAAAAAGACAGACAGTGCACAAATGAGCAGAATGGGCACGTCTCAAAAAGTAACTACAGGTAGCAAATAAATATTTGAAAAAATGATCAACATCTTCATGAAAATGTAGTTCAGAACGTCCTTGAGATTCTACCTCACCCTAGTCAGAAAAACTATCAGAAAAAATACTAAACAATGCTGGAGTAAAATAACTCTTTTGCATTGCTAGTAGAAATGTATACAGCTACTATGGAAATTAATACGGAAGATCCCCATGGAACTAAAAATAAAGCTACTATTTGATCTAGCTGTACTACTCCTGAGTACATACTAGATGGAATTAATGTCCTCACATTGTAGGGTTATCTGTATACCCATATTTATTGCAGCACAATTTACAATAGCCAATCAATGGAATCAGTCCAGGTCTCCATCAGTGGGTGAGTGAGTGGATAAAGAAAACGAGGCATATATCCACAGTGGAGTAATATTCAGCCTTAAGGACAAACACAATTTTGTCCTTTGTAGGAAATTGTGTGGATCTGGCAATTCTCATATTAAGCAAAAGAAGCCAGACTCAGAAAGACAGGTATCACATTTTCTAATACGTGTAATCTAAGAAGCATAACATGAGCGTACAAGGGAAGAAAGGGGAAGGAAAACATAAGAGTACACAGTGGAGTAATGGATAGGTTCAAAGTACATATGTCAAATGTGGAACTAGGAGAGAGGTGTTGCACAGATCTGCCAAAATGAAACCCGCTATTGCTGCACCAATATGTACCACCAAAAATATGTGAAACACAGAAAAGCAATGATGTACCATGTCAGTCACCCTTAAAGACACCACAAGTGCAAAATAACTAGGATAACATCTCAATGAATGTAGGGTATATTTCTTTTGGGTGTGAAGTATAGTGATAATATGGAATTTACAATAGTAATAAATGACAGGTGATACAAAGTATTGAACATAGCCTCAATTAATGGATCTGAACAATCTGTATCGGTAAAATGACCATAGTCCTGTCTGTCTGTCTGTCCATCTACCTACCTATTCAATATTCAATTCCCATCAAAATGTCATTGAATTTCTTCATAGAAATAGTAAAAAAAAATTCTAAAATAAATAGAAGGCCATAAAGATTCAGATTCTCAAAGTGATCATGAACAAAATAAAAACACAAAATATGTTCTTCACAATACTTGCTTTCATCATCCACTATAAAACTACAGTCAACAAGCCCATAAGGTAATGGCATGAAGGCAATGGATTCATGGACCAAAGCAGACAGCCCAGAGTTACCCTGCTTTCTTATAGCCAACTGAGTTTTGAGAAAGGTATCTAACAGACAGGTAGCATAAAAGACAGTTCTGTAGCAAATGGTCTGGCAAGATTGGATGTGCTTATGCAGAAGAAGGAAAACAACTCCTTTCCTATTACCTTCTACCAAAACAAACTCAGAACGGACCGAAGACTCTAAAGTGCCAGATGTGTGACTTTAAAATCTCTGGGGGAGATGGGACACAGGGAGAAACACTTCAAGCCACTGGCCTTAGCAGTTCGTTTTTAGAAAGGATCCCAAAGTCACAATCAACACAAGTAAATATACACAAATGGTATTAAAGAAAATAATCCAAAGAATTGAGGTAAAACTTATAGAACGGGAGATGAAACTTGCAAACTGTTATCTGACTGGAATCAGTATCTAGAATAGATAAGCAACCCAACAAGATGCACACAAAGTCCTCCAGATCACTGAATTAAAATGGGCCAATGTACCTAGAGAAAAAAAGCGGAACAAAAGTAACAGATTCTGATGTGGGTGCAGAGAATAGGGAACTCTAATATGCTGCTAATATGAATCTAAGTTAGTACAATCATCATGGAAAACAGTATGGCGATTTCCCTGAAAACTAACAAGAGAGCTAATATATGATCACTGACACTCCCGAGTATACATCCGATGAGATCATCTCATCATGCCAGCAAAGTATATGTGTTATGTTTACTATAGTACAATTCACAGTTGCTTACCTATAGGACCCTAGCCCAGATGCCCTTCAGAGGGTGAATGGAGAAAGAAAATATGGTACATGTTTGTAATGGACTATTACCCAGCCATGAAAAGAGTAAAATCATAGGATTTTCAGCAACCTGGTTAGGACTAGAGGTCTTTATGTTAAGTGAAATAAACCAGACATAAACAAATTAGACCTCTCCTCCTTTAACTTGTGGTCCAGACATAAACAGATGATGAATTCTCATTTGTGCCAGGTAAAACGTCAATCTTGCAGAACTGACTGAAATTCCAGTCCCACCAGAGACTGGAAGGGAAGAGGAACCCAAACACCCCAGTAGAGAGGAGGTTTACTTCTGTTTTGTCACTAGGAGCTGTACAGCCATGTATGGTAAATAAATCTATGATCTATTTCATGACAAGAAAACAGACAGTGAAATTCTCACATGCAAAAAAGATTACTGTTTCAACAGAGGACATCCTTATTATTCTGATCTTATTATACCATATTGTATACAGAAGTAACAGCTTTCCTGTCTCTCAAACACGATGCTCAACACCACAAGTTAAAGGAGGAGAGGTCTAATTCGGGTCACAGTTTTAGGGGACTCAGTCTGTGGTAACAGGCAAAAGAGTGTGGCAGAGCACAGTTGGGTAGTTTATGGTAGCGGGGAAAATGAGCAGAGCAATCCCAGAGAGAAAGGGTCCAGATACAATGGCCATGGTCACACCGAATGGGACACCCGAGGGTGTGCTTTCTGAGCTCCTAGCTGACTCCTACGTTAAGTTGGTACAATTAAAGCTAACCATTGCAACGTGTACGAAACTATCAAAATGGACTGTATAAAGATGCATAAATTTTATGTCTCTTTTTCAAAAGAGGAATATAAAGTAAATCATCAGGTATTTACATAATGAGACTCTTTGCTGCCTAAAATGGACTGTACTATGAGGCACACTCCAATGCCAATGTCAAAATTATTGGGCTGAGTGACAGAATCTGCCCCAAAGAGTATATATTAATAAAGGAATGATTCTGTTTCTATAAACTTCCAGAATATCTAGTCTAATCAATAGTGACAGATAAAGCAGCAGTTTTCTGGAGGTGAGGGTGGGGAGTTAATCTGGAGGGGAGGAAAGTATTCCAAAGGAACACAGGGAAACTTTTGTGATGGACATTGTTATTAATTTGATTATGGATATGTTTTCATGCTTCTTCACCTATGTCAAAAGTACTAAATAATATGCTTTAAATGTTTTCAGGTCATTGTACATCCATTATATATTTTCAAAAATGTTATCACTTTGATTTTATCTCATAATGATACTATTAAAGTGTTTCAGACTTTCAATTTACTTGAAAAATTCTTTTTGCACAGAACTAATGTTGGCATTCCCAGTGGGCCGCTTGAATTCCAGGATGTGTATGTTAATCTACATTTATATGAGTGCATTATTAACTTAATGTTCCAAGGTTACAAGCTGCCTAGAAGTCGCATCTCCTGACAAGTTTTTAGTCACAATTCTAATGTTAAATACAGTGTAGACATTGTCTTAGTTACTCTTCTCTCCTTGCTGGGACAAATACCCAACACCCAAAATGAAATCAGGAAAGGTTTGTTTCGCTCACAGTTAGCAGAGGTTTCAGTCCAGATTCAGCTTGCTCCAACATAGAGTGACACAGATCAGACAGAAGCCACTACTGGTGGCAGCAAAGAGCAAGAGAGTGACAGTAGCTCAGGCAGCTAGCTAGACTCTTTCCCCTTCTAATATTGCAATGCAGATTGCCCATGCCAGGGCCAGGGTTTAGCATCACACCTGCAATCCCAGCATTGGCTCAAGAATCAACCACAAACTCCAGAAGCTACCCCATGACTGCATGAAGCTTTGAAGGACTACACACAAAATACAACAGATGTAAACAAATTTCTTTCTCATTTGTGAATAGTTGTTGTTTCTTTCATCATACTGATTTGTCTTGGCATCCATAGTTTTTCTGCTCTTTCTGATAAAAAGATAAATTTTCTGATAAGGATAAATTCATTTAAATTAAATTGGTTTTTCTTTCACTTGTTCATAAAGAAAGCATATTATTTGAGAAAAAAATATGTTTCCTTGGTTTAAACTACAAAATTAGATTTGCTTTGCTTTTATTGACTTGTTATAATTTCCTTTTTAAAAGAATTTCCTATTTCTTTCCTGTCAAGATTATTCAGAAATACGGCTACTTAAAGCAATGCGAGCTGAGTGCTTAAGCATCTTCCAGCTTGATGCAAATGTGCACTAACTGCTTCTGGGGTCATCAACTGGACATCAGAAAAAGTAGGTCATGTTCATCTGTGACTGTGTTGACAATCAAGAACTATGACTAAATGAAACCCAAAACCCCTTCTAACAACTTTATTAGCTGTCATTCTGGTAGATCATATTTATTGTGGTCCTGAATATCTTCCTATGGATCCTTTATTTATTTATGGAAGTGATTTTTAATCCAAATCACTTGCAAATTAATAAGTAATGCACCAATATGGCCTTTTTCTGTACAAGATCATAGTCTTAGAAAATCTGATACATGTATCATGTGGGAAATTTTATTCTTAATTTATCCTTTGCAAGATATCTGACAATATAAAACAATACCCAGTCCTAGGTAGTAGTGACTGTTTTGTATTATGACTTCTTTACAAAATTTTACCACATAATAAGGATTACCTTTTTTAAAAAGTCAGCATGGGTCCAAGAAGGGCCATTTGGGTAACTTGTGCAGTACATAAAATAGACCTTAGTACCAGTGCTCCATATGGCTCATTTAAAATTTGTCTGAGATATCTGGAACTTGCTTTATGTTTTCTTGAAGAATGGAAATATGAGCTTGAGAATTTCAGAGATATTACAAATGGTAGCTTCATGTCCTTGCAGTTTACCATTCTTTATAGTTGAATAATATTCCACCATATAAAAGCACCACATCTTTTTCACTTTCAGATGACAGGCATTTTGGCTATCACAAGATTTGGCTATCACAAATTGTGCTGCTATCAACATTGGTGCACAAATATCACTATGATATGATATTTTCATTTCTTCTGGGAAAATTCCCAGTAGGGTGGTAGCTGTATTGAATGGGATTTCAATTTCTAGTTTTTTAAGGATCCTCCACACCGCTTTCGATAGTGGTTGCACCAGTCTACATTCCACCAACAGTGTAGAAGGGTTTCTTTTTCCCCACATCCTCTCCAACATTTTGCTGTTGGTTGATTTCTTTATGATAGCCATTCTTTCTGGGGTGAGAAGTTATCTCAGTGTTGTTTTAATTTGCATTTCACAAACGGCTAGTGATGTGGAGCATTTTTTCATGTATATATTAGCTTCTAGTATTTCTTCCTCTGAGAAGTGTCTATGTATCTCAAATACCCATTTCTGCACTGGGTCTTTAAATTTTGGGGTTCTAATGTTTATTAGTTCTTTATAAATTCTAGATGGAAGACTTTTGTTTGAATACTTATTAGTTAAGACTTTTTTTGAAATTTGTGGTTTGCCTTTTCACTCTGTTGGTAATTTCTTTTGACATGCAAAACTTCACAACAAGAGGAGGTCTCACTTAATTCTTTCAAGTGTTACATGTGCATTTTGATTTTTGCACATTAAATGTTTGCCTACACCGTTGTCTTCAAGATTTCCTCATGCCTGTCATTCTGGTCTTCTAGATGCATGCTGCTTCTAATATCATATCAATGATTGCTATACTCTCTCCCAAGTATATGTTTGTTTAAAAATAATAACAATAATAAAAGTGAATCAGAGACAGAAAAATGCTGTAGGGTTATTCTACTACAATTTAGCATATGGCTAAATTCCTAAATATCTGTGCAAAAATGCCTAATTATTTTTTTACATTCTATAGGAATTTAAAGTTTAGAATATTAATGATTGATGGAAAATTCCTATTCCGTGTTATGACCGAGGCATTTGATATTCAGAAAGATAGTGATGTTAAGCTCAAGTGCCTATATTATAGTGAATAATATTAAGTTTTTCTTCTGGAGGGTTAACAGTGTAAGTTTGCAGAACAAAAATTATAGAACAAGCAAGGCTACAAGTTTAGCCAATATTTTGGCTTTAGCCCTTCAAGATCAATAAGGACTCAGGACAGAACCTATACTGTAATATCCTATAATTCAGTGGTGTCCCACATTTTCTGTTCAAGGAGATTATGGGGCTACAGGAGAAATGGATCAATGATCTATAATGTGTCTAAGGAGAGTCACCTAGAGAGAAAACATTCTCTCAGGCTTTGACATACAGCAAATTGGTCAAGCAATGGCTGTGACTCATCCAGAAGGCTGACACTGTCAAAAAATCTACAAACAGCTGTACATGTTCTCAGGATAAATCGTGATTCTAATGACCTTGTCACATACAAAAGTTACATTTTTTTTTATATAGGTCTTGCTTTACCTTGGTCTTAGCCATCAGATATAAAAAGTAAAGCCGTACTTATATTAGGAGCTATAAAAGGATCAAGTCAACAGCTTCCAACATTGCCAGTTGTGCTGATAACCCACTGCTATTATGAACTCCTGGACTATAATACAGCTACTTTCTTTTGATTAAGGGAGAAGAAAGATTTGTACTGTTAGTATTTATACAAAACATCAGGTCTGCATCTTGTACTCTGAACAAATACTACAAGGACAGCAATGTGCAATGTATTAACTACTGTAACAGTCCTAATAACCTATTGTGAAACTGTCTTCTTGTGATTTATCTTCATTAAAATTAATTAATAAAATTAATATTATGTATTGCAAAAGTGCATTAGAAATGGGCATGGAGTGTACACCTGTAATCCCAGCACTGGGAAGACTTGGTAAACTGAGGTAGGATGATCACTGTGAGTTCAAAGCCAGCCTGGTTGACGAAGAGTCCAAGGCCAGTCTGAACTTCACAGCAAAATCATGTCTCAACAAAGCAAAACAAAGACCCAAATAAACAGAAAACATGAATTGGAAAACATGAGCCACTCTATGGCTGTAACACCCCAATCTTCTGTCACTTTCATCAGAAAATGCTAGAAAAATGATACGAACCATATGTATACAAATATGTATACCTATATATGTCTAGATATACAGACTACTTGTATTTCTGAACTGACAAGAAAGAGATTTAGGGTTGTTGACAACATCAAGAAGGAGGAGGGAATCTAAAGGACATAGGACAGTGGTCAATACTTCTTAGTGCAGGATAATGACCTTCATAAACATTGTGGAAAATGTTCATTATGGAAAATAACAGGACTTATAACTTAAGACTATTCCTTAAGGTCCTATATTCCCCAAATAAATGAGAATCCCAGATACACCAAGTATAGTTAGGTGGCATTAAAAAATAAATCCTTCCTATATTTTGCCAGTGGAAAGAAAGTTAGCAATATACCCAATTGGCACCTGTTGGAGTCCCATTTCCATTCTGATTGTGAGTCCAGCCCTGATTATATGTACAAACTCTGTAGAATCCCAGTGTCACAAATTGGTCTTTCGTCTCCATTCCTATTTCTAATAATATGACTAAAACTAGACTCATGTTCATCACCATGCACTAAAACAAAATCAGAGTGGATCAAAGATGTGCATATTAAGTCATGGAATCTTCTGAAAGAGAGAAGAGGTGGAACTCTTGAAAATATAGGTGTAGACAGAGGCTTCACAATCGCACAGGAACTATCACAAAGAAAAAATCAACAACTAAGATCTCGTCTCATTGAAAAGCTTGCATAGCAAAAGAAATCACCCACAGAGTCAAAACATAACCCATAGAAGAGGAGAAAAATTAGTCAGTTGCTCCTCAGATAGAGGATTAATATCTGGAGCATATAACGAACTGAAAAAAGTAGATCCCCTAAATTTAAAGGCCCACTAAAAAAAAAAAAGGGCATTTTAGATGAATATATACTTCTCAGTTTAAAGACAAATGGAAAATAAATATATGGAGAAATGTTCAACATCACTGGCCATTGAAGAGATGCAAATTAAAACTTGGAAATCCCATCTTTGATCCCATCCATTCCCATGAATGGACTTTGAGACTATAGTCTTGAGACAAATGGGATACATAAGTATAAATATGGCATCATCTCACTGGTGTGAGAAACTTGAAAGATGGAGAACCAAATTGTACAAGAGATATGTGAAATGGGAAGAAACTGCATAATAAGAAAGGGGATCTAGGGATGTGGGAAGGTGAAATGAAAGGAAAGGAAAAGAAAAAATGAGAAACAAATAAAATGGAAATAAAGCCAATGTAAGTAAAAGTAGGATGAAGGGTTAAAAGGAGTTGAGGGGATTGGGACAGGAAAGACAAATCAAGTCATAGTATGTACATTTACAAATTCCCTATGATGAATGCGATCATTGTATATACCTAAATTATACCAATAAATTTACTTAAACCAAAGAACTGTCCCACCAAAGGTTATAGCTATGGTATCCCTTTGTCCAAAAGAAAAAAATTAAAACAAATATAATAAAATACTTCATAAAGTACAGATGACTGTATATATGGAGGGAAAATTGTCATTTAATGAAAGAACATCATGATACATGCAGAAGACTCTTTCATTGGTTAGGATAACTGGTTTACTCATGTCCCATGTTTTCTGAATTAACCCCAATATGTTCCAGATTGTCATAACTTCATGTGTGATACTCGTTATGTGTTATATGTGGGTGTTACATTAGATGCAAAGAAAGGAAAAGTCAGAATTTGATCACAGTGGCCAATGGTATTAATATGATTCGGGTCTGTTTCCTTTCATGGAGAGAACATATCACTGCCTACTGAATACTGTTTTCCTGCCTAGGTAGTCTATTCTTTCTTAGACTTAGGAATGCATTTTTCTTGCTCCATGGAACATGAAATATTTGGCTTCTATGGACCAACTAAGATATCTGCTCAACAAAATGACTGTGAACTGAGGTTCTCTGAAGGAGCTGCACCTACGTTACCGATATTTCTGACTGCTCGGCCTCGGCTGACTTGAACTTGATGACTTCAGGGAGGTGGATGGTTGTAGCTAAAAGTGTCCTGGCCTATCTGAGACCCTTTAGCAGCCATTAGTCTGTACTTTGGCATCTAATCTGATGGTCTATAACTCTGAGGAAACTTTTCAGAATGTGGTACTCAGCTTGCCTCTGGCCTTCACCAACTCTAAAGATAAGGGTAACCTAACATCTGCAAGTTACAGAAGAGTTTTCCTCACTATGCTGGAGCCTGCCAGCCTTCCTGGTACCTGTGCCAGCGTATGTGGTAGATACACTGACTTAGAACTATTCCCTTCTGTGACCAAAAGCATTCAAATACCCACTTCGCAGTAGAACACGAATTCTCATTCCTGAACCACAGTGACTCATGTTTGGCTCAGAATAAACAGTCCTCGTATTTCTTTTAAATCAGAGTCATTACTTCACTCATTTCTTACTATACATTACCCGACATGGTAAAGTATAAAATAATGCACCCATAACAATTATCCTTTACCAAGTCGTACTGCTGATTCTTTGGAAAAAGAAATCAGATATAAAAATCCTATAGTTTTACAGACAATAATTCTTCCAGATGAGCTCTATATTTACCCTAGCCTTAGAATTTCTGTTGCATGTTTCACTAAATTCACTAAGAAGAAATACAATTTAAACTAATGCATTTCCCAATTTCAACATAAGTTTTCTATTTCTTTATCTTTCAACAATTTTTTTTCTGATCTCTAGAGTATGTCACCATGGTAAACAAATCTCACACAATAAGGAAAAATTACTCTGCTTTGTGGAGAATTTTAAAGACAGCTGTGGGGCTGTGGAGATAGGTTAGTGATCTAAGTACCAGCCTAGGCAAGCACAAGGACTTGGGTTTGATTCCCAGTATCACATGCCATGCTGACCTGGCCACCAAGTCCAGGTATGGTGGTGCATGCCTGTAATCCCAGCACTGTGGAGGCTGAAACAGAAGGATCACTATGAGTCCAACCTGTGTAGTGAGCTGTGTCATGTACCAAATACATTTAAAAAGAAATTAAAAGGAAAAAAATTACAGTGGCAGCCATATTTAATTTATCATGCTAGCTGGACTGTTTGTTTTTGACATATTTTTCAGTCATCCTAAAATTTTAAACTTAATTTTCTTTTTTTTTTTTTTTTTGTCTTTTTGAGACAGGGTCTCACTATGCAGTTCAGGCTGGCCTTGACCTCACTTTTGTAGCCCAGGCTGGTCTCGAACTCGCACTGATCCTCCTGCCTCAGCCTCCCGAGTGCTAGGATTACAGGTGTGAGCCCCCACGCCCGGCTTAATTTTCTATATATGTTTACAGTTAATCAATCTATTTTTCTGTACTGTACACTGAATCATGTACTTACCCTTACCTCGTACTACTTCATGTATTGATTTATGGAAGAACACCTCTGAGACTGCAACACAACTGCCTCTGTACAGGTGCTCAGTGCCCAGCCTTTAGACATGTCTAGAGAGGTGCTCATTCCTCTTTTCCTTCAGTCCTGAGGACTAAACCAAGGGCTTTTATCTTAGCATAATAAATTAAATTTGACTGCCACTCTAAGCCTTAAAGTATTACCAATTAAAATAAATGTGAAGTTGTTAGATGCATACACAGTATTATAAACTGGGTTTACAAAAGTACTAGATATTTCTAAAAGAGAATGATGTGAGAGGAGGAAAAGATGCATGAAAAAATACTAAGGAAAGGGGATATAATAATACAAGTATTCCAAGAAAAATAATAAAATGTAATAAAAATACTGTGTACTGGAATGTGGCAAAAGCAGTAACAACATATAACAAGCTACCTCCCTTGCTCTCTTTGGTTTTTACTTTGAGAAAGGGTCTTGGAAGTTTGCCCCAGTTGGGATCTCTTGGCTTGGTCTACCAGAGTGCTGGGAGCACAGGCACGATCCACCATATCTACAAGTTCATTTTGTAAATCAGTAACAGGGAAAACAAAGCATGGCCCTGCTCAAAGATACTTCTTCAATGTGTAAACTGGTGGTGGCAAACCTGTTGCATGTCTGCTCCTGCAGACACTCAGAGTCCTCTCGGTCAGCAGGGGGGCCAAGGTACCACAGCGTACCCCAGCATCAGAACACTGTGTACCCAGTGTTGGCACTCTGTGGACGCCAAGTGGGTTTTGGGTTGCTATTTGGGCAGCTGGTCTCTAAAAGTTTCACCATCACTGGCCTAAAACATTTCGCATACCACTTTAGAACACCTACTCTTTTCTGTCTCTGCCCTTCTCCAGATTACATTTAAGTGAGAAAACGATACAGGTTTGATATTTTTCACACTTTAAATTTCACATTGTTAGGGACTGGGGAGATAGCTCCGAGGCACAAGTGCCTGCCTGGAAAGTGCAAGGTCGTGAGTTTGAACCCCGGTCCCGCAAAAAAAAAAAAAAAAAAAATCACATTATTAAAGATAGAGAAAAGACCTGAAAGTTTCACTAGAGAGAAATGACTTAATCAGGACAGAATCAAGTTCTCTGAGCACCAGTGAGGATAAAGAATGAAGTATTTGGTTTAGAAGGAGTGGACAGAAAGAAGTTAAAGTTAGTCATTGTCCAGAGAAAAAATAGCTTATGAGTAACTGCAAACATTCATAGAAACTTAAGTTTAAATTTTTAGGATGTCTGAGAAATGTATGAACAACAGTCAGTCGAGGTAGCATGATAAATTAAATGTGGGCTGGGCGTGGTGGCTCACGCCTGTAATCCCAGCACTCGGGAGGCTGAGGCAGGAGGATCGGTGCGAGATCGAGACCAGCCTGGGCTACAAAAGTGAGCTGAGGACCAGCCTCAACTGCATAGCGAGACCCTGTCTCAAAAAGACAAAAAATAAATAAATAAATTAATTAATTAAATATGGCTGCCACTGAAAGCCTTAAAGTATTACCAATCAAAATAAACGTGAAGTCGTTAGATCCATACACAGTGTAGTGGTTGACACATTGTGTCAACTTGGCTGGATGACTCAGAGGCCAGGTTCCCTGTTGTGGGAGTCCCGCCCTGGGGTACAATTGATTCCTCCCTGGAGCATGACCAGGGCCTGCCTAGGATATGATTGGCTCCTCACTAGAGCGGGATCAAGGGCCCATCCTGGGATATGATTGGTTCCACCATACAGCACAATGGGTCCCTGTCAGAATGACTGAGCACAAAGAGAATTTTTAAAAGGCTGAGGAAGGAGTCAAGACTTCATTTCGTCGGAGAAGCTTCAGTTTTCACATTCAGCCTGGACTTCATTGTCTGGCTTGCAGCACAGACGCTTCAGCCTCCAGCTTGGATCTTTCACCGTCCGTTGCAGACTCTTCAGCGTCCATTACAGACACTTCAGTCTTCCATCTCAGACCCATCAGCCGATGGATAGAGACTTACACGGAGCACTGCAGTGAAGTTCAGACCTCGGAACTGAATTCTTCAGTCTGGAGTGTGCAGACCCCCTCTGCATGCTTTCTCATCTGACTCTGTGGCTGACTATTGTAAGCCAATCTTATAATTCCTTATATATTGTATATTTTGTGTTAATATCCATTCCTTATATTATATCTGTTCTGTTTCTCTAAGTAAAACCCTGACCAATACACACAGTATCACAAATTGGGTTTACAAAAGTACTAGATATTTTAAAAGAGAATGATTTCAGAGGAGGAAAAGATGCATGAAAAAATGCTCAGAAAAAGGGATATTCTACAAATATTCAGAGGAAAATAATAAAATATACTAAAAATACTTTGCACTAGAAAATGGCAAAAGCCAGTAACCACATACAATATCAACCTTCACATACATAATAATCATAGTAAGGAAACTAATGGAAATATCAAAAGGATGAGAGTATGATCTATTCAGTGATATATGTGCACCCATGTTTCTAGCAATACAACTTGTAATAGCTAAATCTTGAAAACAACCCAAATGTCCATCAGCTGAGGGATGGATAAAAAAAAAAAAAAAAAAGTGTGATATTTTTATACAATGGAGTACTACGCAGCTATAAAGGAAGAGAAACTCAAGACTTTTGTAGATGAATGGATGAAACTACAGACCATACCAAGTGCAAATAAATAGTACTTGTATGCATAAATATCGTACTGTTTCCCTAGCATGAGAAACTGAAAGAGTAAATAAGATCTAAAACTCCAATAGGTACAGTGAAAGGGAAATGAACTTTCCAAAAGGACAGAACAACTGGGGTGGGGAAAAAGAGAAAAAAAACAAATGGAAATAAAATGTTTATATGCACACACACATACACAAGATAGCTAAGATAATGGTACTACTAATTGCTATTAATTGATTGAATGAAACAAGCAGTGCTTATACTGTTTGATCAATCTCATATGCCTATATCTGATAATCTGAGTAGCCATGTCGGAAATAACAATATGCAATATAAGAGCTATCATTAATTTCCTATCATCTTGTTTTGAAATTCTGTATCATTCTACTGTTCCTATTCTTCTTCCAATTAATTAATTAACTTGTTACTGGGTCTTGCTACGCAGCTTGGACTCATAGTGATGCCCTGTTTCAACCTCCCAAGTACTGGGATTATAGGTATGCACCACCATACCTGGTCTTGGGGGGCAGCCCAGCACTCCCAGGGTTCCTGGGCACACATGGCATATGGTACCAGAGATCGATCCAGGGTCCTTGTGCCTGCCAGATAGACACTTAGACTGCTGAGCTATCTCCCCAGTTCTTTATTGTTTCTTTTATTCTCTTTGAAATAAAAAAGCAAAACAAAATGAAACAAACCAATGAGTGGAAACTCTGTGTACTACAGAATATGCTTTTAGACCCAGAAAACTCATTACACTTCTATGAGTGAAAAGCATCAATTACATGTTGTTCTTCTAGACTGCAACTAGAAATAAATTGGAAGAAACATTTAATTGATAAACAGCAAAATTTAAAAAAAAAAACACTTCATCTACTATTGAGAATTTTAGAGCAGCTCAGGCTTAAATATATGCAGTATGACTTTAAATACTTTGAAACAAAACAACATTGCAAGTAATTGAACTGCTTCTTAAATTAAGAAGCTGAGAAATAACCCAAAGTTTCCTAGCATAGTATGTTAGACTAAATACCTACACTGTCTCCAAGGCCTACCTCTCTGGCTTTGGCTAGGCCATGCCTTAGGGGGTGGGATACATGGGCAGACATTATACAAACACCCCGGTTTCGCTCATCCAACAGCTCCTCTCAATGGTGCTGGCACATCTTGATGTCAGGGGTCTCACTTCCAGCTTCCTTGCTCTGCCTGCCTCCCTCCTCTTCTGCCCTTTCTGTCTCTGTCTGTCTGTCTGTCTGTCTGTCTGTCTGTCTGTCTGTCTTCCCCCATCCTCCTCAAGCATCTCCTTTGTTACCAGTTTACTCCAAGAAAACTGTAGTTTTGACTACTCCAAATAGATAAGCGCCTGCCAAGAACAATGACCTCAGCCCTTTCCTTTGTCCTCCTCCAGCCCCCCACTGTCTGTCCCGACCATGGTATCCATGGAAACAAGGTTTCATCTGACTGCTTACCTTCTCAGTTATCTTCAGCATCTAGGTAGAGTCTGGGACACAGTAGATTCCCAGAGAAAGTTGGATGAATCAGTGACAGATGGATAGTGATAAAATCAGAGGATTAAAAATGCAAATAAAACTATGAGGACACATGACAGAATGAAAGCCTGGCTTAAAGAAATATTGAAAAATTGAGATAAATCAATTTTGGGGCACTCCAGAGGAAGAGATGATGAGGTGACATTAAGACTGACTCAAAAGATCCAGAAGCCTTCCAAATTTTAGTGACTATGATGTATACCACAGACTGGAAAACTTACAGAAAACACAACTTCAAGAATAAAGCATGCATTATGTACAGCTGGCCCAACTACATATATATATATATATATATATATATATATATATATATATATATATATGTATGTATGTTAAAAAAAAAACTTGAACAGACCAAAGGCTACAATCAAAACTCAAATATTAGGGCTGACAAGATAGCTCAGTGGACTAAGGGCCTTCTTAGGTAAGTGCAGAGGCCAGGGTTCAATCGCTGGCACCACATGCTGCGCTGGCCCTGCCCCTGGGTGCACTGAGCCAGCAACTGAGTCTGGGCATGGTGGTGCACGCTTGTAATCCCGGCGCTGGGGAGGCTAAGAACAGAAGGATCACTCTATCACTATGAATCTAAGCTGGGTCATGAGATCTTGCACAAAATCCAAAACCAAAACAAACAAAAACCCCTAAACAACTGAAATACTCACTGGAAATCTACATATAGGTTGATACTGTCAAGTCATCCAAAGAACAGGCAAGGCTGTGCTCACAAAAAATCCACACAAACCCATGGAGCAACTCCTAGAATTAATAAAAGAACCCAGTAATCTGACTAATTGCACAATCAATATATCAGAACACTGGTGTTAACCAGTAAATACCATCTTTCTACTTTACGAAGTAAAGAACCACTGATAGTATCAGTAATCTCTATAAAATGCCTAGAACGAATATAGAAAAACACATGCCTTTATGAAGAAAATGATGCAGCTTTACTGAAAAACATAAAAAGATAACCTAAACATTAGAAGGGCATATACTGGTTATAGAAAGGAACACTTCTATTTCAGATATACTTGTTTTTAACTTTGTAATTCAAAGCAATCTCCAATTCCCAAGAAGCCTTTGGACAGAATTTGTGGTGATTACAAAGTACTTTCAGGACAAAGAAGAGTTTGAACTATTGTGAAAAACAATTATAAAAAGGTAAAGAAATACAGGTGTCCCACCCAACACTAAGTCCTGGGACTACTCACTGAAGAGGAAATACGCATAAATGACACAGAGGATGATGTTCAATCTCACAAAAATAGGCAACTTAAAGGGAAATGATCACAAAATGTATGCTTTGCTAGATGGCAGGAATTCGACTGCACAGAAGTATAAATGATGGAGAAAGATATACTCGTCTATTCTACTGGTGGGAAAGTGAACTTGGACAGCAACTATGAGAATATTTTGTCACTATTATGGGGAAAATCATTTAGATCCCATTTTTCTCAGTACTTTTAGTCAGTGTGAGAAACTCTCATTCAGAAAGTTAAAATTTATGTGTAAAGATGGTTTTGATAGCAATGTTTACTGATGGGGAGGGAACCCTAGAACCCATGGGAACATCCACCTTATTAGAATGATTACATAAGCACAGTGATCCATTTGCTGTTCTACTTGGTATTAGGTGAAAAGGTACAGAGGATCTTTATTTACCATCACGTAAGGCAGCGGTTCTCAACCTATGGGTCGCGACCCTGGTGGGGGTCAAACGACCAAAACACAGGGATCGCCTAAAGCCATTCCAAATCATAACTGTAGCAAAATTATAGCTTTGAAGTTGCCACCAAAATTATTTTTTGGTTTGGGGTCACCGCAACATGAGGAACTGTATTGCGAGGTCACAGCATTAGAAAGGTTGAGAACCACTGATAAGGCATAGTAAGTAGGAGAATTATTGTCAAACTATAAAACATGAATACTTAGGAATGCTTAGCAAAGGGCTGGGGATGTAGCTCAATGACTTAAGCGCCTGCCTAGCAAGTGTGAGGTCCTGAATTCAATCCCTGATAACACACACACACACACACACACACACACACACACACACACAGAAAGAGTGCTTAAGAATGGTACTTTAAGAGTATTTAATTCTGCTATAGAGAATAAGAGCAAATGAAATAGGCATATGTAACAAGTATCTTGGTTCATTTTACACACCAGATACGTGGACTAAGCTAGTCCACTATATCCACTTCAGATATGAAGTCTGATCAAAAATCAAAAAAAGGTGAACATATGGTGTGCCCTCCCACAGACAGGATGCTATGGCACAGACCCGTCACCTCTACATCGATAGTTCTCACCTGTGTCTTCATTAAACTCACTGGAAATGTCTACTCTGTCTGAGACTCACAAATAAAAACCATGGTTGCCCAGTGGGCTCGAGGCAGTGAGACTCCAGTGCAGCAAGTTTGCATTGGCTCCAGGAAGCTCTGCCTGGAGAGCCCATCCCCACCTTCAAGGCTGGGGCATAGAGTACCACCACTAGTGTGGGAGAGAGGAGGGTAGAGGGGCAGGCAGGAAGACAAGGAAGCTGGGAAGAGTGGAGAACGCACGACCACTGGAGAAGAACAAGGTGAGCAGAGATGCTGTCCAGTCTCTTTTTTACCTTCCTGCCAACTACATGCCTCAAAAAAGTTCAGTAAGACTCGGGAGATAGCTCAGCAGCATAAACATCTGCCTGGCAAGAGCAAAGTCCTGAGTTCGATTTCTAGTACAAAAATAAAATACATACAAAATATTCAGTAAGGCACGTGACTTGGGGATTTTCATTTGTCTCTGAGACTTACTGTGCAATGACCTCTAAGGTAACTTTCCAGGTAATAGTGTAGCACCTGTGCATAAAGGGAACCCACACAACATACATCTCACTCATTTCTTTATATATTATACATGGAATGGTACAAAGATCCGGAAGGATCCACCTCTACCCACAGCAGTGGCTACCTCTGGGAAGAGAAGTCAGATGAGGAATAACTGTCCATCAATTTGGATTTCACGTGCAGCATGGAAGACCTCTGTGAGGAGACTATACATACAGGAGTGTTTCTACAATGTTCAAGAAAGGAGAAAATGCAGTGCCATGCTAGGGACAGGAACTTTCTCATTTTGTAGAGAAGAAGACTGGGATTCAGCAGAAGTAAACTCAGCAGCTGTTCAAGGAAGACAAAATGATGCTCATTTTATGGAGGGTAAAATGAAGAAGAAGCAAGGTAACTGACTAGAGTAACCAGGGAAGAGCCGATCCCAGCTAAACCCAGAGGGGTGAAGCTGATCCACGTCTTCACAGCTCAGCTATACCTGGCAGCACATTTTCACTGTTTGTTTGTCTCACATTACAGTTTATTTATTTTTATTCTTTTTAATTTTTAAAAAAAAATTTATTATTTGTTTACAATAGTACATTGCATAATGTTGTCTTCGTCATAGTTGTTCACAGCACAAGATGCAGACATAATTTCTTGTCTACATATCGTTAGTATAGATCTTTCTTTTCATTGCACAAAGAGAAAGTAGCTGTGTATTTAGTCCAATAGTCCATAACAGTAGTGGATTATCAGCTCATTTGGCATTATTGGAGACTGTTGACTTGAGCCTTTTACAACTCAGCATATTAATATGACTTTCCTTTTTATACTTGTGGTCAAACTTTTCTGCTGGATGGTTAAGACCAAGATAAAGCAAGACCTATGTTACAAAAAAAACATGTACCTTTTGTATCTGACAAGGTCAGTCAGGTCCCCTCAGGGTTTACCCTGGAACCATGTACCACGGTTTGCTGAACTTTTGTCATTGTCAGCCATCTGGATGAATCCAGCCATTGCTTGGCCATTTTGCTCTCTGTGGAAGCCTGAGAAAATGTTTTCTCTCTAGGTGACTCTCCTTAGACACACTGTACATCATCAATCACTTTCCTCTGAGGCCTCATAATCTCCTTGAACAGGAAATTTGGGACTTTACTGAGTTATATGCTATTACAGTACAGATTCTTTTATGTCCTGTGTTCTCACTGACCTTGAAGGGCTAGAGCCAAAATATTAGCTATACTTGCATCCCTTTTTTTTCTAATTATTTAGTACTCTACCTTCTTGAGGGCAGCACAGATGCCTGCTGAGTACAAGTGGAAGAAATTATTAGGGTTTTTTTAGTGGTACCAGGGATTGAACTCAGGACCTTGTGCTTGCCAGGTTAACACTTATTCCACTGAGCTATCTCGCTGGCCCTGAAATTATTGTTTTAATGCACTTACTACCACAAAGTCCCACAACGACTTTCCCCTTCTTTCTCAAGCCCCAGGAGATGAAAATCCCCTGCGTGTAGCTACCCTGAAGTGGAGGAAAACCACCCCCTACCAAGACTTTGCCAGCGGAAAGATTAACTGCTTTTCCATATTTTAAAGACTTACCGTCTGCTTATTAACATGGTGCTTTGGAGGCGCCTGGGCAATGTTAGCTGTACATTTATGTGTACGATGTGTATTTATGGCCTGGGGTGCAGGGTTGAACTTCATAAAGCACACCTCCATCCAGCTGGGCTCGGCAGCCAGCCGCAGTGAGAGCCAGAGAAGCTGCGGCCTGATGGGTTTGCCCAGGGGCCAAAAATGTTGAGGAGGGAAATGCTTCAGTAGAGAATCACAGCCCTGATTTCTAAGCAGAGATAGGTCAAAATGCGTGAAATAAATTAGGTCCTCAAGGGAAAAAGTCGGTTGAGGGAAGCAGTTTTGATGTGTCCATTGCTGGAACTGAAATAAGCCAGTCCTCACTGCAGACCGGGCAAGAGCTGGAAAGGAAACAATGATGTGATTTCAAGACAGCCTCCCCTGACGAGGAGAGGCTATTTTCTGTGCACTATCTTCAGAGAGAGGCTTTGCTCACCAGATGACGAAAGCGACCGTGATGCGTCCCTAATGCTCACCCTGAACAAACAGGCAGAATGGGGAGGAAGCCAGGAGGAGACACCGGAGGAGCACAGGCTTGCACATTTGGAGAACTGAGTGGGCTTGATTTTCACTAATGGGTACAGAACTCTGGCTTGAGAAATGATTGAGCCAGGTAGAATCTTACAAATGTTTTAAGCTGGACTGAAACCTTCCACCCTTTGTAGAGTTTTGCCCTTTGCAGATTTTGTCCAAAGAGAAAAGTTAATGAGGAAGTCGCAGGAAATGACTGACTCTACGTCACCCTCATCTCCACTCTGGGAGATCTCTAGCAGGGCCCTACTCTCTTTGGAGACAGGAAGCTGCCGAAGATGCACCAAGATGCCTCTGCATTGACATAGGTCAGTTAGCTGCAGAAAACAAAAACTGGGCAAGGATTTAAATTCATACTAACAATTAAATGCTGAGGATGCATACTGGTATAACTACCGTAGCACCCGATGAATGGCAGAGGGGAAAGCAAAAGATATCAGCACTTCTTCATGTCGGGCCAAGCAGAGAAAAAGGAAATAACTGGACTCGCTGGCTCACCCTTAACGGAGCAGTGTTGTAATCTCATACATGGCGCATCCTCATTGTCACGGTACTCATAAATACTTAAAGAACTTAAACTACTAAGATACTTAAACTATGGCAGAGCTCAGGGAGACAGAAGGAAAACACTTCAAATTCCTTTGTGAAGAATAGAACCTTCCACACTCAATAATCTCTCCTTCTGAATACTGATGCATTGGTATTAAAAGATATTAAATGAATCTCCAGTAAGTAGACTTCAGCAGGACAGTGAAAAAGGAATACAGCATGCTCCAGAGCACTAAGCCAGATGTGCAGACGGACAAGCTGATTAAGCTGTCACAGCTTAGTAGAAATGGGAACACAAAATGATTCCTCCCTCCCTTCCCTTTGTCCCCATATTCACTGCTACTTTTTTGAGTTTCTGCTTCCTTCTGATGTCTAATGATATCTTGAGTAGATTCCGTAAGTATCTAATTTAGCTCAAAAGCAGTGCCATCGAGTTCAATACCATATCATTCCTCGTACAAAGTTCACTCACTACCCTTTCCCCAACATGTCTTGGCCCTAGAAGTGACTTCTGTAGCTTGAGTTTGGAGATAAAAAAGAGTGGCAAGAAAAAGCAAGCGTTTTCTAATTCTCACACCAGGTACCCTTCTGTCACCAAATCTTGTTGTCTTGTACAACTTGTGTTTGGTTCCTGTCGCATGGTCCAAGATCCCAGCTGGCTCTCCCATGAAGTTATCATGAATGACCTGGAGTCACCCAAAAGGACCCTGGACCCTAACTTGTCCACCCATGCAGCTTGTGCCATCAGAAGTTACTCCATAATCTCCTACTCCTCACCTGATGGCCTTTGCCTACCGGCAGCCTTCTTGTTAGGTTTAAGCAAAATTCCAGCAACAGAGTTATCTCCAAACTGTGCCCTGACCCTGGGAAACAAACTTACCTTCACCCAGCCTGGCCACAGCCTAAGGCAGTGCTATACCCATTGTGATACAGACTTATCCCTTCCTCTCATCTGCTTTCACTTGCTCAGAGAGACCCAAAATGCTGCTGCGAAGCTGATATTCGACAGTGCTAGACCTGCCTTTTAAGAAACCTCCAAAAATGTAGAAGAGTTGTGGGAGAATTTCCTCCAAGCCCATCTGGGTCCCAGGAGGAAAAAGCATTCCCAGGATGCCTTGCTATGAACACTGATCCTTCTGTAACTTTCAATTCCCTGATAATCTGGCGAGGTCCTTGCCTGTCTCTACCTGGTGGGCTGGAGGTACTCCCATGAGCTTGGGGATAGAGCTGTAATTGGAGTTTCCAACTCCAAGTGATTAGCACACTGGTGGCTGGTCCATCTAGAAAGTGTGACAATTGATGTCACTGTCCTCTTGTAAATCAGAGACAAGAAAATCTTTCACTGATAACCAGTTTCCATCCTTCCCATCAATCTATTCATGCAAGATACCTTACTTAACACAAAATTGGCAAAGGGAGTCCGTGACGCGGAATCTCTTTCCTTGGTCCTAAAAGACTCTTGACAGAAAAGTTCCAACTCTGGAAACAACCTTAGGAAGAAGCAAAATTGATACTAGTGTGTAAATCCAATTCAGCATCACACATGCGCCCACAACAGAGGGGTCTAATTAGTCAGAAAAAGGTACAGAGGGTCAACCTTCGCAGTTATTCATCCCTGTTCTGACAGCGGCAGCCTGGGCAGTTAAATCCAAGATAGATGATTAGACATCAGAAGCATGGAAATATCCACAGTACCTGAACGTTGCCGCTGTCCCTATTCCCTCTAATTATGTTCTGTTTCCCTACACAGTAGCTGCTCTTTAGCCATGGAAAATAGGCTCTAAGATTCCAAGTGAAGCCTGAAAGTGCAGGTAGTTCTCAGCCCTCTATACAAGGGCCATGCGGCACTGTGAAAGCCCGCATGATAACCCAGGCAGCTGCTAAGTGATGAACGCATGGGTAATGTATACAGTGTGGACGTGCTGCACGGGGACAAGATTTATACCCCAGGCAGGAGAGGATGGGAGGGCATGAGATTTCGTCACAGCGCTCCGCATGGCACACAAGTGAAAGATCTATGAGCTGTTTATATTCTGCCATTTTCCACTTCATAGTTTTAGGCGATGGTTGATCAGAAGTAACTGGAACCTCAGAATGTCAAACAGCAGATAAGAGGAACCCAGTGTATCTCTTAATGATGTCACCATCCATCGTGCTGCACAAGCAAGAAATCCCGAAGCAGTTCTCAATTCTTCTGTCTGTGTCATGCGTGGATAAGACTATCTCCTTAACATGTGTCAAAGCCACCCTCCCAGGGCCAGCTTCACGGCCACCTAGCCGGCATAGGGACTAAGGGTCTGACGCTTGGAAGGGCTTCTCACTTGCGGCCCCTTCTACTGCCTGAAGGTCTTCATTTTACCTACTAATTGGTGTTGTAAATGTGATGGGGGACACTGGAGCACCACAGGGGTATGGAGTGGAGAGAAAGGAGGAGCACCTCCCCTCAGGGGCAGTGTCACTTCTGCCACCTACCTCTGAGGGGTTCTTAGCTGCCCACATGCCTTCCTGCTCAGGCCAGCCTTGTTCCTGGGGTGCAGGGCCTGTGCACAGCCAGGGAGCTTGGTAGGAGCTGACAGTATCACACTCAGGGTGATCTAGCAAGGGAACATCTCTTGTCTGCCTACCCAACACCCGAAGTTAAAGAGGAAAAGGTTTGGCCCTTACGTGGGTATTGGTTTATAGGCTTTTGGTTCAAGGCAGGGTGATACAGAAGAAGGGAATTGTAGAGGAAAATAGCTTATGTTAGAAGGCAGCAAGTGACAAGCAGAAAGTGAGGACCCTCTTTGTGACCCTTACACTCTGTCTGAGCTACCCACCCTTAGGGTAGTCACACCTAGAGCTATGCTGAATCAAGCAGTGGACTAATTTAGCAACGACGCACCCTTAATCCCAGCATCACACACTCTGGGTTGAGCCACTTCTGCAAAAGTCCCATCTATGACCCCATGCAGCTTTCGGGAGACCATCCAGACACAAGCCATAACACCACCCCAACCCAGCGTGAACCAAGAAACCATAAATGAGATTATTATGCAAGCACGGTTTTCATTTGGGTACTGAGCAGAGTTAAGAGTCTGGGCAGCACAGGTTGTTAGAAATCAAATAGGTGTATCATCATGGGGCAGAAGGCTGGCATTGTTGGGGGGCAGTGGTCTGCTGGAATGAAGTTATCCAGGCCTGGTGACTAGGGGGTATCGCCAGGGCATCTTCCGTAAATACTGAGTGTGCTGTGGGAACCAGCTAGTCTTTAGAAGCTGTAGGGCTGCACCTTGTTCTGGTCTGGACTCTGATAGGCACATTCTTTCCAAACAGCTTTCTTTCTCTAGAAGTTAAAGGCTAAGGAACTTCCATCTGTGAGGTAAACAACAACCTGGAAGATGTTACACTTGAAAGAGGTGTTTTGTCTGTTGCCTATCCTTTAGCCATCTTAATTTTTATGCCCCCAAAAAGCAGCCAATAATTCCTAGTTCAAAGGCTGCAATCTCTTGGACTCAGCCACCTTCTGAAAACGGCAGTGAGCACTGAGAATTGAAAGGTTGAGATGTCTCCCCTCCCGGCTGGAAGCAGCTGGAACTGCACACCCTACATTCCTGGGCAGGGTCAGAGGCTACTGGAGGCTTACCCTGAGCATCCTACGTAAGAACACAATTCTAGACAGTAAATTAAAAGCAACTTCAGTCCACTGCTGGTGGGAATGCAGACTGGTACAACCACTATGGAAATCAGTGTGGAGACTCCTCAGAAAACTAGGACTGGAGAACTTTAACACCATCTTCTTAGCAGAAACCTCTGCGCCATGAGAGCCAAGTGGGGGAAGAAGCAAATACACAGACTGAAGCGTAAAAGAAGATGAGACAGAGGTCCAAGTAAAATAGTTCGTACACCCATGGAGGCCAAAGGAACAGAAATAAAGAAGGCTGGAGGCTGACAAGGCTGGAACAGGTTTTGGACTGCGTGCTGTCTAGAACGTCTCAATGGATTAGAACTGCATTGCTATCTGATCACCAAGACCACCTCAAAGAGAGATCCACCAGGTTCAAACTAAGCAGTCCCCTAGTTTTTTGCCCTGGACCTCTGGCATTCTGGACTACTTCTGTTCTCGCCTTTGGCAGAGTGTAAAGCGTGTACAACAAATCATCTCTTCTGTGTTAGCTGAAGAATAAAAAAAAAAAAAAAAAGAAAGAAAGAAAAGAAAAGAAAGCTAGGACTGGAAATCCCATTTAACCCAGCTATTTTCCTTCTGGTATTTTCCCCAAAAAACTGAAAGCATCATATTATATAGTGATACAGGTACACCCATGTTCATAGCAGCACAATTTGTCAGAGCCAAATCTTGGAAGTAACCAAAATACTCATCATTTAAGAAATTATGAAAAAGAGATGATTTTTTTAAATAGACTACTACTCAGCTATAAAGAAAGACAAACTTAAAGCCTTAGGTAAGTGGATGCAACTAGAGGCTATGCTCAGAAGTGAAATAAATCTGACTCACATGTGTAAATATCATATTGTCTTCCTAGTGTAAGAACCTGAAAGAATAAATAAAACCTGAAAGGTATAATAGATACAGTAAAATGGAAAGAAACTGAACTTAAAGGGCAAGTCAAAGCAAGACCTGTATAACAAAACATTCATTTTTTGTATCTTCCAAGGTCAAATCCCCTCAGGATTAACTTTGTGGTTTTTTTGTTGTTGTTGTTGTTTTTTTTTTTTTTTTTTTTTTTTTTTTTTTTTTTTTTTTTTTTTTTTTTTTTTTTTTTTTTTTTTGGTCTTTTTGAGACAGGGTCTTGCTATGCAGTTGAGGCTGGCCTTGAGCTCACTTTTGTAGCCCAGGCTGGTCTCGAACTCACACCAATCCTCCTGCCTCAGCCTCCCGAGTGCTGGGATTACAAGCATGCGCCACCACGCCCGGCCTCAGGATTAACTTTGGATCCATATATAGTGCTTTGTAGAACTTAATTACAATGCATGAAACGTAAAGCTAGATTGAGGAGATGAGCTGTAGGAGGCTTGGATCAATAGCCTCCAACATTGCAAGCTTCACTGGTGAACCACTGCAATTGTAGAGCATAGGACTGTGTATGCATCTGCGGTGGGTCATGTCCACACACTGTGCTCTGTAGAACTACTGTGAGGACAATATGCAATGTGTCAACTGTTAAAAAAAGAAAGGGGAAGAGAAAAAAAAAAGTAATGTTTATTGAAAGTGTTAATGTTTAATTGTTTGATCAATCTTATATACCTATATCTATTAATCTAAACAGATCTGATGATGAAAATATGTAATATAACCATTGCTAAATTTAAATAAAAAACATTAAACAACAAGGATTTTTTAAAAAAGACAAGGGGAAGGAGGGAAAAATATGCAAGTATATATCCAGGATAGTGGAGATGACTGTACTCATAATTTCCATCAGTTTCTTGAAAATAGCAGTTTATGCTTAGAATTTTCACCTTGATGCTCAGGCAGATGCAGGGTGTGGGGGTCCAATCCCCAAATCCCCAGCCTGCAGTGCCGGCCCTGCCCTTGGGGCACACTGAGATGGCAGCTGAGACTGGGCAAGGTGGCGTATGCTGTAATCCCAGCTCTTTGGGATGCTGAACACAGGTGGACCATTAGAGTCTGATCTATGTGGGGAGACCCTGGAGACCCTGTCCTAAAAAACAAACAAACAAACAAACAGAAAACCCTTTCATCTCGACTGTCTCTGTATGCTGATATCTGTAACCTCACCAACCACATTAAGGACAGCAATGTGTAATACAAAACCCATGGTTGAATGCTCCTCATCTTAGTCCTCTAGAAGTGTCCATTTTTAATGTCTTCTCAGTTATATTCTCTTTAAAAGAAATTAAAACAAAGACAAGGAAAAAAAATAAAGATTTCTTGAAAATAAGCAGCAGTATTCAGCTTTCCCCCTATGTTGTATAACTGTTAGACTGAGCAATAGATTTGGCAATAAAAATAGATGCTATAACATCCATTGTTAATTAGCTGTTCCTGTTTTGAAAATTTGTAGCATAGGTATTGTTGTGTGCTACCCTGTTTCTGTCTTTGTATCTGCTATTTGTTTTTGCTTCTGTTTTTACTCTTTAAAATAAAACAAATTTTCTTCAAAATCATGACAGTCCCAGAAACTAGGCAAAGAAGGAAAAGTTTCACTTTCTAGTCACTTAATGCCATGTAAGGACACGGCTGCCCTTCAGACACACACTCCACACTTTGGTTTTGCATCCAGCCCAGCAAAAGCCGCTGTCGCCAGCCCTGCGAGCCGACACCCTTTTGGGCCTTCAGCTGGTCTTCACGCCGCTCATTCTTGAGGCAGCCTGAACTTGCCAGGTGCAAAGCTGCTCACGTCATCCCTCCGTTCACGCCTCTCCTCAGCCTCTTGCCATCTACTCAGTGGGCTACAAGGTAGGAAACATGCCAGGCCCTTAGTGACCTGCGCCTCCCCTCCCTTCCCCTCCTCTCCTCTCTTCCTCTCTCCTTCCCCCTCACCTCCTCTCCTCTTCCTCTCTCCTCCCCCCTCTCTCTTTTGTTCTTTCTTTCCTTTCATCCTGGGGATCCAACTCAGGACCTCATACTTGCCAGGCAGGTGCCTAAGCACTCAGTTATCTCCCCAGGCCTCTTTCTCAGCCTTGACTGCTCGCTGAAATCACCTCACATTTGCATTCTGCTTCACTTTTCTCCACCCACACCTGTCTGACCTATGCCTATAATAAAAGACAGTAGAATTGCAGGAGGAAGGGACCAGGAAGGCCTACAATTTTTTAAAAAGCTTCCTGAGGGGCTGGGGAGATAGCTCAGTAGAATAAGTGCTTGCCTGGCAAACTCAAGGATCTGAGTTCAATTCCTGATCCCGCAAAAAAAAAAAAAAAATGCTTCCTGAATGAGTCCACTGTGCTGGCAACCCTGAGACCTGTTGGTCTAGAATCATGTTCCTTGGGCCTGTCATGCACATTGGTACCCTGGGGTCCCTGTTTCATGTACACTGTTCGGCAGGACTCCACCAGGGCCCTGAGTCTGCTCTCCCACCTGTCCCTCAGTCATCCTGATGCTGTTGGCTCAGGGGCCAGCAAGGCTCTGAGTTCTGAACCCACCACATCCCATCCTCTTGGAGAAGCCCTGTTCAGTTCTAAAATACTTATTAGATACTCCTTTCTCCAGGAACTTCTCCCTCAAGAAGGAGAAGCATGTCCTCTTTGTTGTCCCATCTCATGTTGTGAGCACCTGCATTTTCCTGATAGGTTACATACACTTTCACATGCCTATGGGACTCCAAGCCCACTGCGCTTGGGCCCCCTTGTGCCATGCTACACTGGAAGGGCAGACAATAAGTGAACCATGCGGAAGCACAGCAGCAAGTGAAGGTGAAAAGAAGGCCTTGGTGGGCAGCACAGGTTATATGCAGTGAGAATCCACCAAGAGGGGCCAGCCAGATAGCTCAGCGGGCTGAAGCACCTGCTGCTTAAGCAGGCACAGGGAGCAGGGTTTTAACCCCTGAAACCTCATGCCGTGCCAGCCCTGCCCCCCTGGGGTGTGCTCAGATGGTGACTGACAGTGGGCACGGTGGCACGCACCTTTAATCCCAGAGCTTGGGAGGCTGAAAACAGGAGGATCACTGAGTCCAATCTGTGTGTAGTGAGGCCCTGTAGACCACCACAGGATACCATATGCTTTAGACAAAGCATCATCTTGGCATGTTGCCAACTTTTGTACTCATTTATTTTTTTTTATTTTTATTTTTTTTTCTTGTTTCAGAACCTTTGTTTATTCACTCATTTCTATGGCTGGCTCAGCCCGCCCCCAGGGCAGGGCTGGCGCAGCATGTGGTTCCCGGGGATCGAACCGTGGTCGCTGAAGCCGCCCAAGCTTTCCCAAGCAGGCGCTTTAGAACGCTGAGCCATCCCGCCGGGCCATACTCATTTAAAAAAAAAATATATATATATATACATATATACATATATACATATATACATATATATATATATATATATATATATATATATATATATATATATATATATAAAAAAAAAAAAGAGA
>PVJA010012369.1:0-13314 GCA_004027025.1 Myocastor coypus | reverse complement strand
AAACTAATTCAAAAGTGATAAAGAGAGACTGGCCACCATGCCACACCCACCTGGGCTGTGCAGCTTACAGGGGAGTGGTGGGAACTGCTTCCCCTGAAGAAGGTGACAGGCTCAGAGCTGGGTACTGAACCTAAGTTGTTCCAACCAGAATGAAACCCACAACTCTTAATCTGAGGAGAACAAAGGCACCTCCAGCCTGTGGATCTACTAGCAGCCGCCTATGCTCAGGAGTAGAAATCCACCAGAACAAGTTAGACCTGGATTCTAATTCTAACCTCTAAGAAACTAGAATACGCCTTCGCCTAAAGTCTACACTCAACTTTTCCCCTCTGGACTGTGCAAAGAACTTGCCAGCATTGAGCCTTTTGTCATTTGCAGATGAAAGGCATTTGGTGATGTGATCCTAAACTCCCCATAAGGGCTATGACATTGCCTGAAGGGCACCTTGCGGTTGGAAGCCTTAGGGCTAAGGGAACCGAACCCTGGCAATCGTAACTGTGGTTCCGATAGTTTAGATAGCCTGTTGACAACAAGACTGGCGCAGGCCTCTCATGTTCCATCCATGAATGTGGGGAACATGAATTGTTTCATAGGTAAGTGCTTGGGTTACGCAGGACCAGCACGCTCTCTCTGTCACACTTGTACACTTCATCCGACACAGTGTGCAATGGGCATACCTTGGCATTCCATCTGGGCCATGCCGATGGGAAGGTATGCAACACGCCAAAGGATGCTGTCTACGGCATGCGGTACCCTGCGGTGCTACTTATTATACTGCAGACAGAATGCATCCATGACAGCTCCCAGAATTACTGCAGCTTGTACTCAGTCACTAGAGATTTGTGGGATTTACGGTGCCAGCCTAGAGCTTCAAAACAACTTGGACAGGAGTTCCTCAGCACTGTCAGCCTGAGGCAGGGGCAAGAAACAGCATTTTGTGTTTGAAATGCGGGGAAGGCGGAGGGCGCACTCATGGAGCAAGGCTAGAGGGATCCAGTTTTCTTATCCCACAGGAAGGAAATCTCAAAAGAACTGACAAGCAAAGATATTTTCAAAACTTGGTGATTATTTAAGCTTTGCAAAGTTTCTCTTCTTTCATCTCTTTTCTTTTTGTGCCAAGGTTGTCAGTAAATCCTCTCAATTATGAATGATTTTCTGCTAATCCCTTAAGAAGACTCAGGAATTTGTTAAATATTTTCACTGGAACTATTAGCATCTTTCTCGTACACAATGGCAATAAGAGCTAACGTTTATGGCATGTTTACCTAGAGCAAAGCACTTTTATAAGCAGTTGCCCTTTCATCCTCATACCAAGTCAAAGAAATATCATTATCTTCACAGGATATAGATGGAGCTGTGCAAGCTTTGAGAAGCTAAACAACTTTCTGAGATGCAGAAAACCATCACGTTCAGTGTATCAAAATTCTACACTACCACAAGTGTATTAATTTAAAATTTTGTCCCAACTGTTGGGATTTGAAGCGAGTCACTGTCAACCAGCTTGACCATCACAGTGACAACCACCAGGCACCATGTTCCATTGACCTGACCATTTATCATAAGCAGGTAGCATGGGATGGTCTTTTGTTTCAAACAAACTCATTTCACAGTGACGAGGCAAGCAGTGGTAGCCCCCAAGGATAGAGGAGACAGCTGAGGTTCAGATAACTTATGTGATTTGGTTTCATCTTTGTTTAAGAGAACACAGCCAACAGGTACTATGGCTTGCCATGGTGCCCACTGCAAGGTGAGAGCTCCTGGGGAAACTTGTTTGGGGTGGTGGCGATGCAACACTTCTATGACAAGCTGAAGCCAGAGAATCTCTTCCTAAACCAAGGGGGCAAGCTGGCGTTACCTTGGAGTCCACGTTCTAACCTGCCTTGAGCTTTTCATTGTGTTTTGTAGTGTTCAAGTGCCCTGGAAGTGACTTAGCAAAATCTGAAAGTATCAGACAGAACCATCAAGAAGCCTGAATATAGTCAAAAACACAAATATTCACTGGGGAATTACGCTTCTATTGTTCTTTCTTTTATTTATTTTTTTTTTTTGAAAGGGTTTCACTGTGCACTTTTGACTTATGGTTAAGTCTGCTATTTTCAGCATCCCCAGTGCTGGGATTATAGGCATGCACCACCATGCCCAGTCTTGGTTGCTGGCTCAATGAGCCCGGGGGTGGGGCTGGTGCAGCATATGATGCCAGGGATTGAGCCCAGGTCTCTGTGCTTGCCTAAGCAGGTGCTTAGTCAGCTGAGCTATCTTGCCAGCCCTTAAGCTTCTATTTTCAAATGATGTGTGGAAATCAAATTCTCACAGTCAGTAACTGCTTCCCAAAATGTTGCACAAGGAGAGCATTTCTGTTCTGTATACTGTGTTAATGCCAAGAAAACAATGGGGCTAAGTAGGAAGCCAGGTCTTAGAGAAAAAAAAAAAAAAAGACTAAAAATACAGGAGCATGTAAATATCTGTGCTATCTCTAGCTTTCAGATGAGGAAACTGGGTAATTTGTCCCGACCTGATAATACCTGGAATGGAACTTAAAGTAATCCAGGGTGTCTGACTGGCTGCAGTCAGAACAGGCAACTCATCTGTTTCTTACTTCTAAGTCAGGGGTTCTCCTGTGGGTCGCGACCCCAGTGAGTGTCGGACGACCAAAACACAGGGGTCACCTAATGCCATTCTGACTCATAACTGTAGCAAAATTACAGTTTTGAAGTAGCCAGAGGTAGACACTAAGGTAGAGACATCCAGCCAGAGCGAAACTTCAAGAGACGGAAGTGCACTTCAGATACGTTGAAGTAAGGACAAGGCTTTAAATTTTGAACTAGACTTCTCAAAGATTTATTCTTCCCAATAGTGAGCTGCCGACAGAGAAAAGAAGTGCATTGATAATTTAAGTGCATGATATAATGAATTACATTCTCAATAGGAATCCAACTACATCCAAGATGCCTTCAAAGTACCGGCCACATATCCAATGTAAAAAACTACTGTAAATATGATAAAACTTTACAATGTATCTAAACAACCAAGAGAAAAATCGGTTATTAACAATATCCCAGCATGCCCAGATGTTAGAATCAATAATAAAGGATACGTTTTATAAGATATGACATGATATATTTATGTGTTAATGAGCTTCGAGTATGTATATATTGGGCTAAGCCTGAAAAACTTCACCAGAAATATGGAAACTGTATGAATGAATTAAATGCAAATTTTAAAGCAGCAAGAAAAACACCTGAAATCAAAAATTCAGTGGGGAAAGGGGGAAGAGCAGAAAGGACAGGATGAAAAAAGAATTAAGATGTGTTACATACCTGCGCCAACTACCCATGATGAATGCAATCATTATGTGATGCAAACATGCACAAATAATAAATGAATAAAATAAAATTCATGATGGTATTAAAAGCAGATCGGACATAACAGAAGAAATGATCATCAATATATAAAAGGAATAATACAGTATAGCACTAACAAATAAAGTTTTCCTCAGAATGATAGGCTGGTTCAACATTAAAAAAAAAAAAGGATTTGGAGGTGTAGCTCAGTGGTAGAGCACTTGCTCAAAATGCGTGAGGTCCTGAGCTCAACACCCCAAACTACATATCAAACGAACAGAACATCTCAAACTTTTTCTCATCAACTTTAGCCTGCTTTCGTGATAAAATTAGGAAGAGAAGGGAACTTCCTTAAAGAAGGGGGAGGAGAGGGAGGAGGAAGAAGAGCAGAAAGAGGAAGAGGAAGAAACATCTATTACTTGACAGAATGATAAAATTCTCTAAGTGTTCCCCATGACTGGGATATAGGGGTACCTTCTTGTCACTGCCTTATTCACCATCACAATGCAGGTACTAATGAATGTAGTAAGCGAAGAAAGATGGTTTTCAGTTTTTATGAAAAATACACAGGATGGGAATAGCTGAGTTGAATGGGACCTCTAATCCTAACTGTTGGAATAATCTCTATACTGATTGCTTTTTTTTTTTTTTTGAGCTATCTTTTAATAGATTACACAGAAAGATATTATTCTTCTTACTATATAAACTCAGAAATAGCCTAATGCTTTAACAATATAAGATTAACAACAAAAGAGAATGAGGACATAATTAGAATGAACCTAGATAGGGAAATATAAATTCAATAAATTCAATTTTGTTAATAAAAAGCAAAGTTGGGGCTGAGGAGAGGAATAAGTGCTTTCCAGGCAAGTACAAGGTCCTAAGTTCAATCTCTGTTGTCATGGGAAAAAAAAAAGAAAAAAAGAAAGAAAGAAAAAAAAAAAAGGAAAAGTTAAAACAACATTTTTTTTTTTTTTTTACCCATTAGATGGACAAGAGGCAAGACATTTATTTTATTTTAAAGAAAAGAAAAATAAATAATAAAACCATTGGTATAAAACAAGATAGTAAGACAGTAACAATGGTTAGTACATTGGGTACTATTATCATTACAGTAGCTGCTCATATTACAAGATGTCAGCATGAAAAACTGATCAAACCATATAGGAATAAACTCTTTTCAATGAACTAATAGCAATGAGCAGCCTAGCTATCTTAGCTATGTGGTATGTATACGTGTATCTGTTTTTTCTTTTTCCTTTCGTTCCTTTTTCCTTTGCTCTATCCCAGTTTTTATTTCCTTCTAAGTAGTTTTTCTCATATCATAATATCTATTATGTAATTTATGCCTTACTATTTCAGCTTCTTCTACTTGGGGACAATATGATTTTTACACATGTGAGTCTGATTTTTTTCACTTATGAATATGGGCTCTAGTTGCATCCATTTTCCTATACATGTCTCAAGTTTATCTCTCTTTATACCTGAGAAGTACTCCACTGTATAAAAATACATCTTTTTTAACCGTTCCTCAGCTGATGGGCATAGGGCAAGACAATTTGGTAACGTACAATGTGGGCAGAGTGTAACTAGTATTAGTGGTTATTCTCATAAAATGATATATATGTGAATAAATTCAATACCTCAGGGTGCATTTGAGGAGTCTATCAAAATTGCAATGAAATTACACCTTTAGATGTATTCATTCTTCAGGCCAACAGTCACACAGACAAAGTATATATTAAGCATGGACAATGCTTTTTACTTATTTTGAGGAGCCAACATGTGGAAACAACCCCAAAGGCCAACTTGGACTAAATGAAAACTTTACTAAGTTTCAATAAAACTTAAGGTAGTTTTGGATACAGCAAATGGAACATACAAGTGCAGGCTATGAGCCTGTGAGGCAGGTAGTCCACCCAGCAGGGTGCACTTTGACCTAGACACAGTGGTTGCTCTGCTAGGGGCGAAAACTCAAGCGATCACAGGGAAGGGGAGCAACTTAATGTCCTCTGCATCTGTAAGTACTGTTCGCTTTACCTTGTGGGTCTCACTTCACGTGTTTATACATACATTCAGTGAGCTCACAGCAACTCAGCTGGGCAGAAGAGTCACTGATGCAAAGAAATAACGCCAAGGAGCAGGCTCTTGGCTGGGCTTTTGTGTTACACTAGGGGGGTTCCTTGTGGGTCTGCGGGCTCCCGTTCCCCTCCCTCCTCACCTTCTCTCTTCTTAAGGAAAATCACAAAGTTCCCTTCCAGTTCTTAGGAATCTGAGTTTCTAGTTGTTTGCCAAAAAAAGACACTTGTTTTTTAAATACCACATAAAATAACAGGTGTTTCTTCATGTAGTACAGTCATATACAACCCCAGGCCACCCCCATCCCTGAGTTCTCACATTTTACAAGGTTATACTTTTGGGAAACCTCATTTCAATCAAGTTTCCTGAATACTACCTTATGTATAAGTGCCAGAGATACAGGCAATGGCACGATCTGTCCGCATCTCTAAGAAATTGACGATGAGATCTCCCAGCTCTGGAGCAACAAAGTCATGCCAGAGCGGAAGTATTCATGTCACTACATCTCATAAGATTTGTTTGAGCCTCCTGTAAGCCCTGTGGCATCTTCATCTTACAGGTGAGCAGATGGCATTAAGCAGGTAAGTCACTTACTGCAGAGCACCCAGTCAGAAAATGATGGCTTGGAGAACCCTAACCAGGTCTTCATGACACCAAGGTTGGTGCTTTTTTATCACTGTTATGCCTTACCTTGCCTGGCATGGCAAAGACCAAGAGATGATTCAGTATTATCAGAGTGGGTCCTGGAAAGAACTCCCAGATACAGCTAAAGCAGAATGCCATGAAACTGGCATTCAAGAGGTATATGCCTCTGGTCACCTGGGGTATTTGTACATTTCTTCATATATATATATATATATATATATATATATATATATATATATATATATATATATATATATTTCTTCCTTGGGTCTTAGTTACTCTTCTTTCGTTGCTGGGACAAATACCTGACACTCAAAATGAGGGATGGAAAGGTTTATTTAGCTCAGTTACTGGAGGTTTCAGTCCATATTCAGCTGGCTCCAAGGCAGAGAGGCACGGGGCAGAAAACAAGCTTTCATGGTGGCAGCTAAGACCAAGAGCACACAGAGAGAGCTAGCAGCAGCTCAAGCAGCTAACTTCTCTTCCTCCCTTACATTGAAATGCAAGTCACCTGCCTCAGGGGAGGGGCAGCACATATTTCCACAGTCATCAATTACAAATTCCAGAAGCTGCCCCATGACTGCACAAGGCTTTTGGGGGGACACCTATGCACAAACCATAACAGATTGTCCGTTTCCAGGGCAAACCCTGATACTGAGAGGAGCGCAGTCCAACATGTGTCAACCCAGATGACCACGTACCCAGACCGAGAGGCACCAAAGCGGATGCCAGCGAGAATTCTCCGTCAACCTTTACACCAGCAGAGCCGACCTAATCCAACACCAGCCCTTTGTTCCATTACCCTGGTTAGAGGACCTAACTCTTCCGAGCCGCAGGGGCTACCTGGGTGAAATGTAGATGAAATGAAAAATACGAAAACGGACAAATATATTTTGATAGAAAATATGCAGTCAGCAATCACACAGGGATTCTCAGAGGAGGTAAGTGGATTTTGGGGGAAATCCACATTAATAGAGATGGAACCATGTGTGAAATATGTGACTGTTTTTTTTTTTTGTTTGTTTGTTTTGTTTTGTTTTGTTTTTTTTTTTTTAGAGTCAGTATAGCAGTATTTTGCTTGAGTAGCACCTCATAGGATTCTAGCCCAGTGATTTCTCCCATTTCCTATGACTGTGGTCATCTAGACCTATAATTATTTTGGATCACAGGTGAATCTGGTTCTCGTCTCTTACCTTTCCACCCAATGGTCTTCCCGATGCAGTTGACCATTACCTGGCTGTTGAAGTATTTGATAAGGTTCTTAGACACTTTCCTTCGTATAAAATTTTACTGAAATGAATAATTGCCTCCGTGTTCAGCTGCTAAGGTGTCTCCTTGTCAAAGTCACCTGAGGCCCTCAGAAAGGTGGAATGAAAGGACAATTCCAAGTCCCAAAGTAAAGTTGATCAATAAACATGGATCCCCCTTCTGTAGTATACAGAACATCTCTTGAAAAAATGCCTAGAAATTGCATCTCCATTCCAGGTGCTTCACTTCCAAACACCATTTTCGTTTTGATCCTTCAAGCTCCTTTAATGTATCAGATGGGTTTTTAATGCCCATAGGAATATATAAAGTCTTTCCAAGCTAAACAAACGGAGAGCAAACCGGAGAGGTAGTAAACACATATCCATAGGGTTTTGGCACATTGCTAAGCCACTTCAGGTGGATTCCAGTACTGGGCAGACCAAGGGAGAAACACAGACTGCTCTTTGAGGTAGGGATGGCAGGAGTCAGCGCAAACCACCATCAGGATGGAGACAATGCACCGCAGAAATGCAGCTCGCAGCCGGCAATAGTGTGGACACAGCCCTGAGCTCCGCCATTCCACATGCAAATAAACATTCTAAAAATATGCCATGGCTCTGCTAGTCTCCTACCCTCCAGCATGGAAGAGGAGAACTTCACTGTGTTGTGAGCCCGGCCAAACTTCCATGGACCCCCACCCCTCTCTCCCACACATTAAGAAATGTACAAGTGGGAAACTGTTTGTGAGGCAGTTGCGTGTCAGGTAGAGACCTGCCCAGTCATTATAGACATGTGCCAGTCTTATTTTGCAGCGTGAACTCAGGAGGGAAAACAGTAATTTACAACATTTCCTGTAGTAAAACCTCTCCAAACACTGCCTATCAAAGAGCAAGTAAAGATAGCAACACCCACACAACAACATCAGTCGTCTCTGGATCCGCAAGGCTGTAATCATCTGGAAATAGGGCATATTTTGTTAGTCCAAGCGTTGGAGGAAGAGAATCAGTGAAACCTTGTCTTCAAGAAGGCACAGAGATTCAGAAAGACTCAAGGAAAAGTCAAGAAGAGGTTTTGATCCCAAATGTTAGAATATTTTGGACCCTATTTTCATCTTTTGGCGATAGCTCAACCATTCAAAATAAAGGTTCAAGGATAAGTATTACCTCCTCTCCCCTTTTTTGAAAGCTGAAAGCCAAGATGTTTTTAGCAACCGCAGACATATAGCACTAACGAGGCTATTCATTGTAAGGCCGAGCACTGACTTACACTTGGCCCCACGCCTGTGACATAAAAAGAAGGCAACTCTTTATTGAGGAGCAGAGCTGTACAGCTTCAGCACCAGATGACAAAGAGCTGAAAAACTCTGGGATTTGATAAGAGGCATGTTTCCAGTCTCTTGCGATTCAAGGACATCGCTTTCAGGATCGCAAAGTCACTCTGACCTGGTTGCAGAGACAGGGAGGAGGAGGAGGGGAAGCTGCTTTCTCTCTGCTGCCATTTGGCCACGACAGTGTACACTTCTGGTGGAGGAATTATTCTGCCCTGGACATTCAGTATGTTTGCTTCTTACTGCGCGGCGTGACAAGGTGTAAGGGTGCAGGGGGGACCTGGCACCAAGGTACAAGACAGAAAACTTAACTGCCGCTACTGTCCCCACGGAGGGCAAAGTGGGCTCACTGAGAAATAAAACAAGTTCATATTAAAAGGCCATTCATTATTTCATGGAAATCTAATCACATGTATTTACTCATTCTAAATGAGATTAAGTATAGTAGCTTGGCAAGCATCTACACAGCAGGAGAGAGAACAAGTATTTCAACAAATGCGTATACAAACGTTTGCAAACCGAGTGGTTAAAAACTGTTACATTTTAACGCCTGCAAATTACATTATTCATGACACTAATGTACTCCCACTGGCAACGTCTGTGTCTAATTTGCGTAATGATCTCTATTAAATATGTGCAGTCTCAAATTCAGAATTCTACACTTTTATGAACTAAGAGCTCAAGGAGACCCAGGAAGAGGCGAAATTCCAAATTCCAAGATCGCCCTACCTCTTGGAGGGCAGTCTTGTCTGAGCAAATCCCTCACCATTTACTTTTCTTAAATGAAACTGGAACTTTTTACCTTGGGAAGAGGAAACTGACTGGGGTTCTGTGCTTTTTGTGCATGTGATTGGTGGACTGCTTTCTCTACACATCTCCCATTTCAACACTATACTAACCACGAGGGGTGCATATTTTTAAGCACCCATGTAAACCCCAGGAAGAAAAAAATCATTATCATTATGCCCCTTACGTAGATGAACAGACTGAGGTCCAGGTTGTTATTTAAATAACTGGTTAGGATTTTTACACTATTAAATGTGATGACCTATAGCTAGGCCTAGCAGTCAATGCCTATAATCCAGACACTTTTTGGGTGGGCTAAGGAAAGAGGATTGCTAATTCAAGTCATTCTGGATGATTTGGCAATTTAGGGAGACCCTGTCTCAAAATTTAAAACTGAAACTTTTAAAGGGCTGGGGATATAGTTCAATACCAAAGCCCGGGCTTTAATCTCCAGTACTGAAAAACTAAAAGCAAAAGTAAGTACAGTTTTAAAAAGTGTTGCTCCAGTTTTTACTTCAGCCGAGAGCCTGTCTCTACCCTCTTTTTTTGTCAAGCAAAATGCCACGTATTTGCTGTGGGATGGATCCATTTTGCAGGTCGTTTCAGAAGGCCTGCTCGGTAGTAGGAACACCTGTGGCACTCTCACTGCGAGCAGGCAGAAGACAACTCATGGTCAATGGGCCTCCCAGGGTGAGAGCCTGACAGGAAACTGGAGTCCTTTGTAAGAAAATGGAATCCCTGAACTCTGCTTCTCTGAACTGTAGCCCACGAAACATGTCAACACAGCTCGAGACTAATTACTTTCTTTAGTTCAGTGGATAAATGAAAGGCGCATGAGGAGAAGGGATAAGAGAAGTGTAGCCACAGCTCTGGGGCCTTCTGGGAAGATGAGCAATGCTTGCACACAGATCCCGACGTGAAGCCGCCCACGGCAACAGGATTTTTATGAAAAGCAACACTTGTCACCACCAAGAAGAAGTTGAAAAGGAACAGAAAAATTCATTTACCTTAGAAATGATCTTGCCTGCACTGAAACGGGACAAGATTTTCAAAGCCCTGCCCTGGACAATGTGACATGTGTTTAAAATTGTATTCTTGATTAATTACTTTCAACTGCCTATAGGTATTTAGCCTTGTAACCGGTTCTTCTTTCAAGGAAATCGTTGTGGTTCCCCTTCTCAGAAGGTGGAGGAAGGGAGAGGTTATCAAGAGGTAAAGAAACATACTGGAAAATAGTGAAACATGACATTTCTTTAGACATCCACTTTTGTAAACTTGTTGACAGTCACAAATGCCCAGAAAATATGGGCTGAGTTCCTTTTGATTGCTGTTTGAGTAACAGATTAATTTAATAATCAGTGGGATATTGAATGGCAAAAATTATTGGTTGGAGCAGCCAAACCACCAACCCTAATGACATTCTTATGTAAATTCTTATTTTCTCCTAGGCTCCTGCATTCTTAATAAACCCTATATTTTTGTAAATCCTTTTAAAAAACACTACACACTACCCCTCTGTGCCGTGATCCGTAACACGTCTGCCTGTGCTATAGACAGGCAAATGTACACTTCCGGAGTTGCCAGCTTGAAAGCTTCTCTTTAGAGCGAGTGACTGAGTCACCTCTAGATGTATTTTCCATATAAAACCATCTTGTGATCTTGGCAATGGAACACAGGGGCAGAGTCAGGAGTAGACAGTCTTTAAAGAGCTCTGAAGCCAAAAAGATTCCTACTATCTGACTAGAATCACCTGACATGGCCTCCTGAGATCCAACAAAACATTTAGACTTGAGTGTCATCTGATCTCTTGTAGGAGATGGGCAGATTGTTAATGACAGCCCAAGAGCAGGCGGTGGGCGAGGCATGTTCCCGTGGGAAGCGCATAGCTCTTTGGGACTTTGGCTCTATGGCTTTCCATTGCTTGTGGAAAAGGGTAATCGTGGCCTTGAAACTGGCTTGTAATGGACACAGCCTTGCATGTTCCACTGTGGAAGGCGAGATGTTTTTCTATGAAAAAGATCTTAGTGCGTAATTTCTCAAGTACTATAATTTCCACCAAACTCAGCTCCCAGCTCACTCCTGGCCAAATGCTATAGAAGTGTGTTATTTTTGAACATCAGTACTCCTGACCTGAAGTTGCCCACTCAGATTTGGTCCAAAATGGGTAATGATTTTAAGAGAATGCAAGCTGAAAAGAGGTCGTTCAGGTATATCTCATTCTGGCTAGAAGCGTAGAACCAGGAAAGTAGTTCTGTTTAATAGAAGCCTTTTGGGCCTTCAAAGATCTTTGAGACTTGGCTACTCCTGATTGTGTTCCTCTATCTATCTTCTTTCCAGAATCGCTAGATGGTTTATATGGAAAATATAATCAGAGATGACTCAGTTCCTCTAAATACAAACATTCAAGTTGGCAACCCTAAATGCAGACATTTATCTGTCTACAATATGGACATTAATTAGATGCAAAGCACACAAGCAGGTTTGGCCTTCTGGTTGCCATCAATCACACTGACCATTGTACAGAGCTGCCAGTGAGCCATCCAGAAGGAAAGTCAGCAACGGTCAAATGACATCATTTGATCATCCTTACCACATTATAGTCCAAGAATGCAAAACTCATGGGAAAATGGAACATGAAATCATCATAAATAATTCAATACCAAAATATATATTCTAGTGCATTCAATTTCATAAATGGGAGCAAAGAAGGTGAAAGGAGATGAAAATGCAAAAGATAAAAAACAGGGCTCAAGCCGGGCGTGGTGGCGCATGCCTGTAATCCCAGCACTCGGGAGGCTGAGGCAGGAGGATCGGTGTGAGTTCGAGACCAGCCTGGGCTACAAAAGTGAGCTCAAGGCCAGCCTGACCTGCATAGCGAGACCCTGTCTCAAAAAGACAAAAAACAAAACAAAACAAAAACAACAACAACAAAAACAGGGCTCAGTTCTTCTAAAGTACCCAGGAGCTATATTTACAAGTCTACTGTTACGTTGCATGGCATTACATACCACCAGGTTTTAACCTTCACAAAGATTGTGGGCTGGAAACAATCAAAAATTCATGTCGCATTCAACTAGTTGCCTAATCAAATTCATTGATTTTGAATCCCTAAAAAGAGGAGGAGGAAAAAGAGGAGAAAGAAATGAGTTCTGTGACACCAGGGATGGTGGCACATGCCTATAATCCCAGCACTGAAGAGGCTGAGACAGGAGGATCACTATGAGTTTGAGCTGTGTAGAGAAACCTTGCACCAAACACATTTAAGAAAGAAAAGAAAAGAAAATTAACAAAAAATGAGTTTAGTGCTCCCTCAGGGTGACCAAGTGTATCAGGGCTGGAGGAGCAGGGCTGTGGAAAATGAGCCACCTGGATCAGAGATTTCTCTCTCAAGAACTATACAGCATCACGGGTCTTTCAGTCACCTCTTCCATCATCTGGAATCTGATGATTCTGTTCCATTTCCCTTAAAACTTTTCTGTTGTTCCACACTGGCATCAGGCTGGCATCTGAAGTCCTCCGAGGACCAGTTTTCTTTGACAAGATCAAAAGGACACCACCACTGGGCCTTTGTTTGCTCGTGAGTGTCTTCCTCACTGCTCCTCATGCCTAGTTCTACGTTCCAGCTTCCTACAACTTCCAGTGATTCGCTGGACAAACCATAGGACCGTCAGCCCTGCATGGGTACTCTTTCCCGGGAAGAGCAGGTTACTGAAATGGCTAGCTAGCTCTCCTCCTGCCATCTGGCCTGGGGACTCGTCCTCACAGGCAGCCTTCCTTGTCCATCTGCCTCGCTGCCATGCTTCCCATTCCCTCCTTAGCAACAGTCTTAAGCACCAAGTGCTGCACCTGCTGGGCCCCGGCCTGTCACTGGCATGCAGGGGGGATTGT
>PVJA010012368.1:0-52197 GCA_004027025.1 Myocastor coypus | reverse complement strand
TTTCTTTAACCATTCTTCAAATGATGGACATTTTGGTTGTTTCCAAGATTTGGCTATTACAAATTGGGCTGCTATAAACATAGGTGCACAGATATCGCTATGGTATGAAGTTTTCAGTTCTTCTGGGAAAATTCCCAGTAGGGGGATAGCTGGATTGAACGGAACTTCTAATTCTAGTTTTGTAAGGATCCTCCACACCCAAGCAGGCACTTTAGACCACTGAACCATCCTGCCAGGCCCCAACTTAAAAAATATTATAGACAACTAAGTGAGGTAGAAACATGACAGACAGACAGACAGACAGACAGACAGACTCCAGTCAGGAGTCAGTGCAGATACATCACAACTATCCTTAAAGACCAGACCTCAAGACAAAGGATAGAACGACTGCAGCTGCGTACTTCACCTAAGGTGGGTGGCAGTAATAGATATTCTAAATAGATACCTGTCTCCTTGGGTGGGTGACCAAAAGCCCCTTCTCTGGAAGGGTTCCTGTTTGGGTCCAGTGCGCTTGCTAAGTGACTTGTTCCCTTATGTGATCCCAATTTAATCAGAATTACCTAAGCGACTATACTTGTAATCTTATTGGTTGACCATAATGTTGTCCCGCCTCATACCCACTTTGTGGTTTCCCATTGGATCAATGTTACCTCCTCAGCGACTGCACTGTAATCTCATTGGTGGAGTATAGTTTTGTCCCACTTCACTTCGGGGTTTTGCACTATAAAACTCTCATAAAAAGCTAGGATCCCCAGGTACCCATTCAGGACCCTTCTGTCTCTCTTAAACAGAAGTTTTCTTTCCCCCAATAAATATTTTCTAGCTGAGTGTGGTAGCACACGCCTGTAATTCCATCATGTGAGAGGCTGAGGCAGGAGGATTGGTGAGAGTTCAAAACCAGCCTGGGCTACAAAAGTGAGCTCAAGGCCAGTCTGAACTGCATAGCGAGACACTGTCTCAAAAAGACAGAAAAAAAGAAAATTCTGCTCTTAATGTCAGTTGTTCCTAGAAATTATTATTATTATTATTATTATTATTATTATTATTATTATTATCATTATTAGAAATAGGGTCTTGGCATGTAGTTTAGGATGGCCTCAAACTGGTGGTATTTCTCCTGCCTCAGCCTCCCCCAAGTGCCATTTTTCAGTTTTAGAGAACACAAATACAGTGCGTTGGACATTTACTAGGCTGGGAGTTGTAATATTTCCCTTATATTCTTCTGATAATTTAGAGGCTCTGTATCATCCCCATAGCAACACGATGCTGCTTTAAGGCAATGAAATATTTACTCTGAGCCAGATATGATGACATGCACCTGTAATCTCAGCTGCTCACATCTTAGGCAGGAGGATCACAAGTTCTAGACTAGCCTGGAAAACTTAGTAAGACCCTCTATTAAAAATTTTTTAAAAACATTAGAGATATAAATCAGTGAGAAGGCCCTAGGTTCAGTCCCCAGCACCTCCACCCACCCATACAGAGAAAAAAAGAAAGTAAAAGAAAATAGTTCCTTCAGAGCCAGACAGGACTGACCACAGCCCAGGAACCAGGTCCAAGGTCTCTGAATGACTTGTTCTGCTGGAGAGGACTTGCATGAACCTCAGCAGCCACAGAGCCAGGGTGGGGGCCACGTAGCAGCACACTTACCAAAGGCACTGGCGGGGCCTTAGGTGGTGGGGCCACAGCAAAGCGATAGCTCTTGTAGCATTCTTAGCTACAGGTTGGTGGAGGTTAGAGTTCTCCTAGGTGTAGGGATTTGTTCTGAGATGCTTACTGAAGGGTCACAGGATGCTAGGCCAGACACAGAGGTTGAAGGAAATAATAATAAAAAATAAAGTCAATTTTTATGTTGTGAGCAGGGTCACGCTCCTTTAATGTAACCCAGGCAGTTTGAGCTGGGGACCTGTAACATTCCATGACTTCTTGAAGTCTGCCTGTCAACAGCCAGAACCAAGGGAAGTGAGAGTATGAAAGACAGGTTTGTCCAAGGGCTGACACCCTTGGTAGATGAGAGAGCTGCTGTTCCCCTGAAAAGGACCCGTTTAGGGAAGCCAGGCCCAGGCCAGAGGTTACTTTATAGGGAGGGAAGGAGGTGCAGGGGCCATGGACCGGAAGACGGCCCTTCCTTTTCTGTCCCAGCCGGGGCATCACAAAGCTTACTTTTCTGCATGTGAGGCCTTGACAGTTCACCTGCTTGTGCTAGTGGGTGCATGGGGCAAAAGTGCAGGGAGGTGCGCTGCACATTCTATGTCATCTGAATATCTCCAGGTTTCAGGGTTCTATGACTCTATTTTTAAACTTCAATTTGTTTTCCATCTTGATACAGGTAAATTTTTTATGGTAGGTGGCCTTATCATCAGTACTGAGCCATCATAAGGCCATGTTTGTTCCTCAGAGATGTAGTCTAGGTGTAGCTGGCTCTTGGCATTTGTGTCTCTCCTGAGAACCTCCCTTCTCAACTTATATGAGGGATGAGAAGTTACTATATACGTGGTTCAGCTCCCAGTTCTTTGGTACTGTGCTGTGGCGATGATTACAACCCCAGTCACAGTACTGTGTGCAAGGGAGAACTACTGATGACAACAGATATGACATCTTGTCTGAAGTAGTTCAGTTGACAATGACAATAGCATTAAGCATGGCCTAGAAACTGACAATCTGTGGTAATAATTAATTTGGTACGTTTAACCGTGGGAGTAAGAGCTACAGTTACATAAAAAAAAAAACAAAAAAAAACCCCAACATAAACCAGAAGCTTATTTATAACTTATTTAATAGTAGACAATCTCTACTATTAAGTGATGATACTGTACAGAATATTAAAATTTATGGGACATAACGAAAGCAGTCCTATGAGGCAAATTTATAGTGGTGAACTCTTATGTTGGGAAAACAGGGCAAAGTTAAATAAAGAACCTAATGTTGAAACTCAAACTTCCAGAAAAAGGACAAATCATAATTGGAGCAGAAATTACTGCAGTTAAGACTTAGAAAATAATACCAAAAACACCTGATGAATCAAAGAATTTGTTCTTAGGAAGATTAAATAAAATCAATAAACTTTTAGCCAACCTTATTTTTATTTATTTATTTATTTATTTATTTTTTCTTGTTTCAGAACCTTTGTTTGTTTATTCACTCATTTTTATGGCCGGCTCAGCCTTCCCCGACGGCAGGGCTGGCACAGCATGTGGTGCCGGGGATCGAACTGCGGTCCCTGAAGCTGCCCAAGCTTTCCCAAGCAGACGCTTTAGACCACTGAGCCATCCCGCCAGGCCCCTAGCCAACCTTAAAAAAAGGAAAGACTCAAATCCATTCAATTAGGAATGAAAAGGATGAAATTATAATGGATTCTGCAAAAATCCTGAAGATTGTCCATACCTACTTTGAGAACCTTGATTCTAATAAGATGGAAACCATAGAAGAAATATACAAATTCCTAGATACATTTAAATTAGCAAAGCTAAATCAAGAAGATGTAAAAATTCTAAACAACCCAATATCAGTCAGTGAAATTGAAGATGTAATTAAAAATTTATCAGGAAAAAAAAATCAGCAAAGAATAGCACTAGTCCTGATGGATTCATGGCTGAATTCTATGAGAAATTTCAAGAAAACCTAATACTACTATTCTGCAAACTCTTTAATGAAATTGAAGGGGAAGCAATACTCCTGAAGTAAATCCTGAAGCAAGTATTATCTTGATTACAAAATCAGAGAAGGATCCAACCAAAAAAGAGAACTATAGGGCCAGCGAGATGGCTCAGTGGTCTAAAGCACCTGTGGAGGAAACTTAAGGCAAGCGCTGCGACCACTCCTTGATCCCTGGCACCACATGCTGCGCACCCCTACCCCACGGCAGGTTGAGCCAGCCATAACATAAACAAATAAATGAGGTTGAAGAGAAATAAAAAAAAATCTTAAAAAAGAGAACGATAGGCCAATCTCCCTAATGAATATACATATAAAAATTCTTAATATGACAGTGGCAAAAAGAATGCAGCAAATAATCAAGAAGATTATAAACCATGAGCAAGCAGGTTTCATCCTAGAGATGCAGAGATGGTTGAACATGTATAAATCAATAAATGTAATACATCAAATCAACAGAGGCAAGCAAGGACAAACACCAAATGATCACCTTAGTAGATGCTGAAAAAATATTTGACAAAGTCCAACACCCATTCATCACGAAAATTGTACTTTTTCTTTTTCTTTTTTTTTAATGGCCAGCTCAGCCTGTCCTGGGGGTGGGGTTAGAACAGCATGTGGTGCTGGGTATCAAACCACAGTCCCTGCAGCTGCCTAAGTTTTCCTAAGCAGGTGCTTTAGACCACTGAACCATCTTGCCAGCCCTATTTCAGTCTTACAAAGGCCATTTGTGACAATTAATAGTCAACATCATACGAGGTGATCAAAAACTGAAAGCTTTCACTCTAAAGCCAGAACAAAACAGGGATGCCCACTATAGTTCTGGAAACACTGGCAGGAGTAATTAGAAAAGGGAAAGAAGTAAAAGGAATACAGATTGGAAGGGGAAAAGTTAAATTATCATTATTTGCTAAAAAGATCATATTCCCCATAGAAGAGCTCCAAAGCTCTACTGGATGACTTCTAGATTTAATAACCAAATTCAGTCACAGAGCTGGATACAAAAATCCAGTCAGCACTCAAAAGTCAGTAGCATTCCTGTACACAAAGAACAAACTCACTGGCAGAGAAGTTAGAGAAACCACACCTTTTACAATACTATAAAAAATGAAATACTGAAATCAATCTAACAAAGGAAGTAAAATATTTTTGCATAGAAAACTATAGCACTCTAAAAAGGAGAGCAAAGAGAATATTAGAAAGTGGAAAGAGAGCCCTTGCTCTTGGGTTTGGAAGAACAAACATAGTGAAAAGGACCATGTTTCCAAAACTGTTATACTGATTTGATGCAATCTCCATCAAAATACCAGTGGCGTACATCTCAGAACTAGGGAAAACACTTCTCAGTCGTATTTTGATTCAGAAGAGAGCTAGAATAGCAATTCTAGGTAACAAATGCAAGGCAGGATATGTTATAATCTCTGACTTGAAATTATGTTACAAAGCTATTATGACAAAAACAGCACAGTACCAGAAAAAAACAAACAAACAAACAAAATAGCAACAACTGAGGATCAAAAGCAAAAACAAAACAAACAGAAACCCCTGAAAATCAAAGGAACAGATTAGAAGGTGCAGACACAACTACAAACATACTCAGCCATCTTATCCTTGACAAAGGGACCAAACATTGTCACCGGTAAGAGAGCCTTTGTGATAAATGGTCCTGGAAAAACTGGCTTCCCATGTGCCAGTGACTAAAGCTACATCCATGTCTCTTACCATGCACTAAAGTTGAAATGGATCAAAGATAAATATTAACAGAGAAATATTAAATCTACTGGAAGAGAGAATAGTATACTTTTTTTTTTTTTTTTTGGCAGGACTGGGGTTCAAACTCATGACCTTGCACTTGCCAGGCAGGCACTTGTGCCACAGAGCTATCTCCCTGGCCCCAAGAATAGTATATTTATTAAAGGCATAGATATAGGCAAATATTTTATGAACAAAGCCCTGATCACACAGAAAATAATACAAATAATCAGCAGCTGTAATCTCATTAAGAAGATTTTGGACAGCAAAAGAAATCAACATTAGAGTGAAGAGAAAACCCACAAAATGGGAAAAATTTTTTCCCCAGTGGTTCCTCAAAGGACTAATGTCTAAAATAAGAATTAAAAAAACTAGACACTTTCCCAAATTTAAAGAGTCCAAAAATGGGCATATACATCTGAAATGTATAGCCACTCCTTCGATGAAGAAGTAGAAACAGTAAATAAATATATGAAAAAATATTCAACATCACTGGTCACTTAAGAGATGCAAATTGTTGCGGATAAACTCCTGCCTGGCAAGTATGAGTTCATGGGATTCCATCGCATTCCAAACAGAACAGAATGGCAATTATGAAGAAACCAAACAAATGCCGGAGGGACTGTGGAGAAAGAGGAAGGCTTCTCCAATGTTGGTTGGAGTGCAGACTGGTGCAACCACTGTGGAAATCACTATGGAGATTCCTCAAGAAACTAGAAGTACCACTGGACTCAGCTATACCCCTCCTTGGTATCTTCCCAGAAGATTAAAAGCATTATACTATAGCAATATATGGGGCCGGGGAGAGAGCTTAAGGGCACAAGTGCCTGCCTGGCAAGTATAAGGTCTTGAGTTCGATCCCTGGTTCCACAAAAAAACCAAAACCCAAAACCAAAAACAACTACCATACTATAGCAATATATGTACACCCGTGATTACAGCAGCATAGTTTGTAATAGCTAAATCTTAGAAACAATCCAAATGCTCATAAACTGAGGAATAGATAATGAATATACGGGATTTTAAAAAATAAAATGCAGGGCCCGGCAGGATGGCTCAGTGGTCTAAAGCGCCTGCTTGGGAAAGCTTGGGCGGCTTCAGGGACCGCGGTTCGATCCCCAGCACCACATGCTGCGCCAGCCCTGCCCTCGGGGCGGGCTGAGACTGCCATAAAAATGAGTGAATAAACAAAGGTTGTGAAACAAGAAAAAAAAAAAAATGCAGTCCTACTCAGCCATAAAGAAGGATAAACTTGAGCTATTTCTAGGTAAATAGATGTATCTATAGGCTGTACTTATAAGTGAAATAAAGCAGACACATGTATTACACTGTTTCTCTGGTGTAAGAAACCAAAAGTGTAAATATGGGATCAGAAAGAATAACATTGTGAAACAGGAAAGAAAAGTTCCATTGAGGAGGGAAACATGGGGGAATGGAGAGGAAAAGGAAGGAAGGGAAAAGAAAGAAGAGAAAAGAAGAAAAGAAGGAAGCAAAGTTTTCATAAATAAGGAGAGGAAGAGGGTTGAAACGACAGTAGGGGAATGGGGAAAAAGAAAGATCAAGTTGTATCCTGTACAGGTACAAATTCCCTATGATGAAAGTGATCGTTATCCGAAATGTATTAAGAAACTGACTGAATTGAAAAAATAAAATTACAAGCATAGCCACTTAACTAATATTGACGCAACAGTGGCGAGGGCATATGGATGACATCATTTGCCTTGGCTGGTCATCTATGGCTTTAGTCCGATCTTTAGTCTTAGTGGGCGTGAGAGGATGGCCCATGGCAATGAGCTAGTGCTCTCTGCGTGCGGGAGCGCTCCAAGCGGGAGTGGACGACCTGCAGCGCTAAGCTTGCACTTAGCTCTTAGGGAAATTCGCAAATCTGCCCGCTGTGCCTTGCATCTTCTTCAAATGCACCTCCAGCCCCAGTGCTGACGTTTTCATCTTCTGCCCGGACTCCTTCGAGAGCTTAGTCCTATCTGAATGCCCGACTTAGCTCAGCACCAAAGAGGACCCTCTAACTGCCACGGGAGGGTGAGGTGTGCGGCGGCTCTGGCTGCTTCTGCGTGGCAGGCAGAGACTCTCCAGCAGTCCGTCTGAAGACCCTGCAGAGACAGCAGGCATTCTCCTCTCGGTGGGCATATATCCTTAAATCTGGAGGAGAAAAGGCCAAAGAAACAGTTCAATGTGCGTGGGCCAAACAGTGAGAGGTAGCACGTTCCCAGTCAGCTGAAAGACCTGACTGTGGATTTTCAATGGCAAAAAGAAGCTGGGACTCTGTACATAAAGGTGTGTGTGTGTGTGTGTGGTGGGGGGAGCATCTTTTAAATCCAGCACTTAAAACCAACAAGCATCTCCAGGAGTCTAAGAAATAAGTGTGTATGGGTAAGCTATGGCTGGTGGGTTGGACTATCATTTATCAATCTAAAATCCTTTGCTGATATCTACTTTTGGTTGGATTTTTGAACCCCCCCCCCCCAAATTGGAATATTGCAGGGGCTGTTATAGGGTGTAAGTAAAACTTTCGCCCTCATGTTGTTGGTTATAGAGAGTAATTCTTTTGTAACTTCAGGCCTTAGAAGGTATTGTCTCTGGTGCAGAAAATTAAAGGGTTTTAAAAGATGTATTTGCACTGAAACAGCTCTTATTTCTCTTGCTATTTTACCTTCAGTTGCCCATACTTCAGGACTTATTTCTGTCTCTATGAGGTTGAGGCAGTACACCTGACAGCTAGGGGAACATCTATATTATGCTGCATGTATATCCCAGTACTCAAACAAGGTAAGATATCCCCAGCAGGGGACCTGGGCTCTCAGGCATAATAAAAAAGGAATGAGAAAAAAAGCCATCCTGGTGACAGCCTGAGGGTCGTAATGGCAGCTCACCTCCTCCCCAGTGGCCCCTGCACTGAGCCATGGTTGGAAGGAAGGAGGGCTGAGAGACATGCCAGTGTCAGTCCAGCTGGAGGGAGAGGACAGAGTCCCGGGGCCCCTGCTGCCTGGCTGAAGATGGGTATGATCCCCGAGATCTCCGTCTCCAGGGTATTCTGACTTTGCCCTCCGAAAGGGGTCTCCTCACCTCCTGCTAAGGTGGGCTGGCTTGTGCAGCTGCAGTGGGTGAGCTTAGTCATTGCGCTCTGTTTGGTGCTGCGGGAGTCAGATTTAGAGTCTGTTCTTTTAGAGCCGAAAGAAAGCAAGGCATCCACCTTATCTCCGTCTCTTTGTTTTCTCCTCTTGGCTTCTCTTGAGCGCAATTATAAAACACTGAGAGGTGATTCTCCCTAAAGTGTCAAGTGAACCGTGGTGGGGAGCAGAAGCCGCCTTTTTCCTGCTCTCTGATGGACTGAGTAATGAACTTGGCTTCAAGGGCAACTTGTCCTTCTGCCCAATCAGGAGCCAGAACCTGTGTTTCTTCATCGCCTCTCCTGAACCACCTAAGAAGGCAGCAGGGTTCTCAACTTGCCCCTCATGAATGCTGACAGTGTAAAATAATTGAAGAGCTTGGGTCTCACCCTTTTAGATCTTTAAGGATCCGTGTCTGAAGCTGTTACCTGTTCCAGCCTCCCACCTGGTTGCTGGGCCAGTAGGGCTCTTGCTTAGGGACTGCTCAGGCTCCAGTAGGAACCAGCTGTTCCCCTGGCTGTCCATCCTTTGGCCTTCTAAAATCAACTATATGCTATTCATCTTCAAATGTAATGGCAGCTGGTAGTGCTGCTTGTCTCTCGTTAGAGGTTAATGCTTGATTTATTTATTTATTTATTTATTTATTTATTTATTTATTTATTTATTGTCTTTTTGAGACAGGGTTTCCCTGTGCAGTTCAGGCTGGCCTTGAGCTCACTTTGTAGCCCAGGCTGGTCTCCAACTCGCACTGATCCTCCTGCCTCAGCCTCCCAAGTGCTGGGATTATAGGCGTGTGCCACCACGCCCAGCTTAATGCTTGATTTAATAGTAATATTATATCTTTCCAGTCTGATTCACAGGTCCGAGTAAGTCCCCTAAAGACCTCAATGTACTTAACAGGGTCATCTGAAGATTTTTTTTTTTGAACCAGGGATTGAATTGATTTTTTTTTTTTTTTCTTTTTGAGACAGGGTCTCACTATGTAGTTCAGGCTGGCCTTGAGCTCACTTTTGTAGCCCAGGCTGGTCTCGAACTCACATTGATCCTCATGCCTCAGCCTCCCAAGTGCTTGTTTGATATGTTTGAGATACTGGGAGAAAAGAGTACATAGCCATGGGTAGCGCCAAATCCTCCACCCCCTCCAAAAGGGAAACTATCCTTGCACTTGCCAGGCAGGCACTTGTGCCACAGAGCTATCTCCCTGGCCCCTGGGGAAACCATTCTTGAGCGTGAACACAGTCAGGTAGGGATGGATATGGCCTAGTAGGGGCTTCAGTTAACCTTGTCCTTAGGATCCAGAGAGCAAGGAAGGGGAACTTCAGGTTCATTAATAATGTGACCAAGATGCATCAGCTTTTGACTTGGTATCCTAGGTCTACACTTCGAATGCAAAAACGGATTATCTCTTAGTGCAAAGAAAATTCTGACCATTTTCCCTCTCTTTCCTCTCTTTCTTTCTTTCTTTCTTTCTTTCTATACCAGGGATCTAACTCAGGACCTTTCTCCTGCCAGGCGAGTGCTTATGCCACTGAGCTGTATGCCCGAGCCACCCTCTCTCTCTCACAGTAATCAATACTTCCTCTGCATTTCACTTTGTCTCTAGGGGTAGGCAGGCTGGGCAGGGGTGCAGGAAAATACAAAGCAGCTCTTTCTCAATCCGTGAAGTTTAAACATATCCCAGCAAGAATGCATTCCAAAGGACTAAGAGGATTCGACTTTGAGTTTTCCCTCTGCAAAACAACAAGCGGAAAAATACATGTTCCCTTTTATCCCTACTTGATCTTCATGTGCTTTCAAGGTGACCTGCTCTAGAAGTCACTTCTGGAGAGTGATGAGAAGATAGCTCAGTGGGGCTTGGGAGATAGCTCAGTAGAATAAGCACCTGCCTGGCAAGCTCAGTGTCCTGAGTTCAATCCCTGGTATTCCAAAAAAAAAAAAAAAAAAAGAGCATAGGTTGGGCAGGATGGGCCAACCTTCCTTGATACATGGCCCTGTCCTCTCCAGAAACTCACAAGCTGTGTTTCCAAAAGCACAAGCTCCAATTGGTCTGATGGTCAGTGTCACGATTAAAAATGGAGGTGCTGCTAGCAAAATTACATCCATGGTCAAGAGACCCGAACAACTGCTTTCCAGTTCTTTGAAAGAAGGTGAGAGGAAGAAAGTAAAGGTCAGATTGAAAGTGGCTGGAGTGCTTCTCAGCCTCCCAAAGAGGTCACTCCTACAGATAGGTAGGGCAAGAAATGGCTTGGGAAAATCATGCCCTGGGCCCCAGGGCCATCAGTCACTGAGGTGCTTATGCCACTTGCCTAATCATCCGGGAAGTTTCCTTAAGCAGCCGGATAAGGCGAAGATGTATTCAAAAGCCACTCTGCAGATCTCTATGTTTCTATATCTGGAGCACTGTTCAGTACCTGTGGGTTCAAACCTGTGCTGATTGTCTGGAAACTCCGGCTTAGGTATTAGGGAAAGCTCTTCCCTCTCCTACAAATAAATGACCAGAATGAGGCTCGGGAGAGGAGAGAGCCAGGAGGCTCCAGAGGGAGTGAGATAAGGAGGAGTTTAGGAATTCTCTCCTGAACTGAATGTGTTTTGGTCCCTTAAGTAGAGTGCTTGAAAAGAACTCCTTCTGGTGCCACCAGAAATTGGCTCTTTTCACTGGGTTTCGAGTTTCAATTTCTCGAACTTGCTGGATGGGAAATTGGGTCCAGAACATCACCTTCCTGTGTGTTCTCCAGGCTGGGAAAAATTCTGATGTCTCACCTGACCCAGAGGTGGGGGTCCTTGTCTCAGATGATTCCCCTGTCTCCAGTGTTAACAGGCATTTATTTTCTATGGCTCACCTTGGAAGTTCTTAGCTGATGGGTAGGAGGGAAGGGCTGAGGCCAACTGAGACACGAACGTTTTTTTGGAGCTTTCAGACCTTTAGAAGATCTTTCAGGTCTTTTTTTTTTTTTTCAGGACCAGGATTTGAACTCATGACCTTGCACTTGCCAGGCAGGCACTTGTGCCATGGAGCTATCTCCCCAGCCCCTCTTTCAGGTCTTTAGAAGATATGTGACTCTGAAAGAGGGGGACAGTAGGAAGTGACAGAAGGAAAAAGAAGCCAGAGAAGAGATCAGAGACAAGAAGGTCTTCTTTATTCCTGCTCATGGTGAGTTACTGAGACAAACCGCCCACCAGTCCTTGCTCTCAGCCTGGAAAGCCAGGAATGGGGAATCTCAAGAGTTAAGACCACTTCATGAGCAGTGAGAGGTGAGACAGAAAGGAAACTGAGGCAGGACAGGCCCGACACCCCCTTCCATGAACATGCAGGGGGGTACTGGGTGACAAGGGCTCAGTGGATCCTGTCCTCCCAGTTTTTTTCTTTTTTTCTCCCAGTTTTTTTTAATTTAATTTTTCCTCCCAGGTTTAAGGTCAGCACTGTTGCAAGTAACTGGCCAAGTGTTATGGTTTATGTCTAGTTGTCCCCCCAAAGCCTCATGCATGGGGCGTGGCTTCTATAGATTGAGACTTGATTCATGATCCCTGGGATTGTGTTTTAGTACTGATGGGATTATCGGTCTGAGTAAGGCTGAGACTATGCTTGTGGTCTAGGGCGGATATCCTAAGGTGGAGAGCCTGAATGTAATAGAAAGAGTGACAGAGAGACAGACTAAAGCTGTAGCTGTTGCTCTGCTGCTGTGTTGGTTGGCTGCCTCTGCCACCATTTTGTTGCTGTTCCACCGCCATGAACTGGATGCTCCCCCCCCCCCCCCTGCTCCATTCAGCCTTGGGCCAGCTGAATATGGACTGAAACCTCCAGTAACTGTGAGCTAATAAACCTTTCCTTCCTTCATCTTGAGTGTTGGGTATTTGTCCCAGCAATGAATAAAAAGTAACTAAGACACCAAGGGAGTCCCAAATTCACAAGTGGCATTTGGACTTCAAAAACTAGATTATATTTTTAAAAACCCATGTTACAGAACTTCATGAATGCACATCTGGGCTAGTATCAAAGTCACTAGGGGAAACCCTAACATCACTCTTTTCTATCGCAGCTTGTCTGCGATAAGACAATAAACATGGCAGCCGAAGAGGTCAAACCCACCCAGCAAGGACAGCAGTAAATTTAGCCATTAACAACCCAATAACAAAACAGAAATACAAGACCCTGCTGGTAAAAACCATTTCCTCTCGAAGAAACATCATAATCTTACCATGTTCTTCACTTATATTTACTATTAACTGATAAAAAAGAGGGATTTAAAAAACCCTAAAAGACAAGGCATAGGCAACTGGCAAACAAGAATGATGACTCCTGAGTACCTAAATGAGTCCAATACAGCACCTAAACGCTTACCTTCTTTCCGCTGTCTCAGTGGGACCTCCAAATGATGTAGGGAGAAAAATGCAGCTCGAAGCTGCTAGTGTCATAGAGGCTGAGTTTGCATTCCCCAAGACTAAAGAATTAATTCCAAGGAACAAGGGAGGCTAAGAGCAGGGACCTTTACTGAGGGTTCCTGGGAGACAGGAGCGGCCTGCCGTGGGTCACCTCTGCCTTCCCTTGGGGTGATGTGCTCTCCTCCTCCCACACGCATTCCCACCACTGCCACCCACTATGTGGTGACACAACCATAGGTGTCTTTGGTCAGCATCTGCATCATGACATCGCAAACTGAGATAATGATATTTGTTAATTATTGTTGTACTGGATGTTGACCGAGGAGCACTATACTATGGAGCTATAGTTCTGGTCATTTAAATTTTTAAAAATTTTGAACAGGGTCTCATTTAGTTGCATATGCTGGGCTTGAACTTGAATTTCTTCTACCCTCCTGACTAGCTGGGTTTACAGGTATGTGCCACCACATGCAGGGAAACCTTTCTTCTTTATAAAGTTATGTTGCCTCAGATATTTTGTTATGGTAACAAAAGAGGCTAGCACATTAAATTTTAAGGACTAGTTTTTCTCTCTCTCTTTCTTCTTTCTTTCTTTCTTTCTTTCTTTCTTTCTTTCTTTCTTTCTTTCTTTCTTTCTTTCTTTCTTTCTTTCTTTCTTTCTTTCTTTCTTTCCTTTTTGACCAGATCTTGCTTTGTAGCATAGCCTGTCTTGAACTCAAGATCTTCCTGTTAGCCCTCCTAAGTGCGAAGAGTGTGAGGGTGTGCCATCACAGCTGGCTGTTAATCCTTTCTGAGGGAGCAAACCCTCACTGAGCGCTGCAGTTTATACCTGCTGGCTCTCTCAGACATTGTCTGTTGCCACTGATAAAGGATACCAATTTGCCTGAATGTGGGTGTTTTAAGGTGTGTGTGTGTGTGTGTGTGTGTGTGTGTGTGTATGTTTTAAGTTTTGACCCATTAATTTTAGAAAATATTTCCTAAAAAAATCTATCATGGGGCCCAGCAGGATGGCTCAGTGGTCTAAAGCACCTGCTTAGGAAAGCTTGGGCGGCTGCAGGGACTGCGGTTCGATCCCCGGCACCACACGATGCGCCAGCCCTGCCCTTAGGGCAGGCTGAGCCGGCCATAAAAATAAATAAACAAACAAAAGTTCTGAAATAAGAAAAAAAAAAATCTATCATGACCCGTGTTAACAGCTCACTGCCACTTCTGTTCAGTGTAACATTACTTGAATGGCAGAGGCAGAAGCAGCCTCACGATACGACATGTATTTAATGTCAGCTCTGGCTGTGGTGACATTAAGCCTGGGATGGGACAGCAGTCAGCCCCTGAGCAGGGCCTCTCCTTCCTTCCTGTCTTCTTGTAGGCTCCTCGCTCACTGTGTGTCTGCTGGGGCTCGCTCGCCTGACAGCCTGTGGACGAGGTTGCACCCGCAGCCCCTGGGCCTTTCTGTCTTGCTTATGAATCTCTTCCCCTGCCTCAGCCTCCTCCGCAGTCTGCAGCCAGGCTTTGTGGTGTCCTGCCTCTCCATCCTATTTTCCTCGCCTCTGTCTGCTGTTCTGGACAGAGGCAAACTGAACATTCCTTCAGATGTCATCTGAAGATGCAATCCAAGCTGGTTTCTAATTCTTTAAAAACCATTCCATAAAATACAAGCTGCTTGTCAGCTTCATAAGCAGTGAAGCAATGAGCCTGGCGCAGCTCTGCATTTGCTAAATTCATCAGACACTTGCTGAGAGAAATGGGTAAAAGAATCCTAAAAATGCTAAATGTTGGCAAAACAAGGAAACTTTTAAGAGAATTCAAGGGATGTCAGCTGAAAGTCCTTATATGAGACATTACAAATTTGGAATTCTGTTATATAAAGAGTGTGGTCAGAAGCAGGCATCACTGCCTTCCTTTTTTTTTTTTTTTTTTAACCAATTTGAACATTTCCTAAAATGCTAGTGAGACATTGAGGAAGAGTTGGTGACATTAAAAAGGGCATTCTCTCCCATGGTGTTGGGGAGCAGTATACTAGCTCTTTGCCGAGCTGGTCATTTGATAACCAGTGTTGGAAGACAGGGTCTCTGGGAATTGGGAAGACCCACAGTGGAGTGTCAGGAAAGCCCCAGAGGCCTCTCTGGTGTCCTACCCTTTCTGCCACTCAGAGCCCTTTCCATCAGGGACCCCGGGCTCACTGGACCTGTGTCTGGATTCATCATTTCAGAAGACAGAGCTGGCTTGGCTGGGCTCAGATCTGGGCCAGCTGTTCCGGAGGGGCATGATTGCCCCCACAAAAGCAGGGGTGCCACCTCTTCTGGCTCAGCTCAGGCCAGCCCAGCACTGCCTGGGTCGGGCTCAAGAGATGTACCTGCCCTACCAGACCCCACCCTGCCCCCATCCTGCCTCCGGGGGGCCTCCGCACTCTCTGCTGGAGTTGGGCCCTCTCTGGGCTAGCGTTCCTGTAGCACTCCCGACGCCATGACTCTGGTCGTTGGTTTACCATCAGCCTCTCCAGCCAGAAGCCAGGGGGCAAAGGCAGGGACTCTTTCCTCTGCCGCCTCAGCCCTGCATCCTAGAATCATGCTGGATGCTCAGCGAGTTCTTGTTGACTGACTGGAAGAGATTCCCATGGTCCCCACTGGGAGACACCCATCTTGTCCCCTGCCTGGTCGGATTGTACCTCCTTGGAGGGGAGGTGGGAGACAGCCTCACTCTTTATTCTTCAAAACAAGCTCCAAAATTATTTGGATAACTGTTCTAAAAGTTTCATTGACATTTTTCCTTTTTTTTTTTTTTTTTTGTCTTTTTGAGACAGGGTCTCAGTATGCAGTTCCGGCTGGCCTTGAACTCACTTTTGTAGCCCAGGCTGGTCTCGAACTCGCACCGATCCTCCTGCCTCAGCCTCCCGAGTGCTGGGATTACAGGCGTGCACCACCACGACCGGCGACATTTTTACTTTTAATTGACATTACTTGGAATACATCTGTCCATCTGAAAAGAAATGACACGGTGACATGACTTCTTTTCACCATGAGTGTGATCTCTTTATTTTCCTGTCTTCCTTTAAAACCCTCGGTGGAGTTCTGTAGTTTTTATATCATCTCTCCGTGCTTATTATGAAGTTAATATCTAGGGCGATTTATTTTTACAGTTGCTATTGTGTGAGGGCGTCTCCCCACCCCCCATTTCCTTTCTAATTGTTGGGACGAGGAAAGGAATGGATTTGTAACTGTTTATTTTGTATCCATTCACTTTAAGTTCTTGCTAAGTCTAAGAATTTTCCATTTGGTTATTTTGGGTATGAAATTGCATCCCCCACAGATGCTAACTTTATCTTGCCCTTTTCCTTCCTCCCGGCACGCCTCTTGCCCAGCTGGTTCTGGTTGCACTGGTCACAGTGGATCCTTCCTTAAACCTTTCGTTAGAGAGGACAGTCGCTACTCAGCTGAATACTTTTAGAATACCACCAGGAAAGCGACACATCTCCATCCCTGGGACGCTGCCAGCGCAGTACTTAGAGGAGATTTATTGCTCCCAGTGCTTCCATTAGGGAGGGAAAAGAGAGAAACCCTAAATCAAGTCTGTACCTGATGAACTTTGTTCCTTTAGGCTGCAAACCAAAAGAAAAGAGAAAAAGGAAGTAATAAATTTAAGCAAAACGGAGGGAAGGGGGATTGATAAACTTAATCAATAGCACCTGGGAGGAAATGGCGCTTCTGCAGAGGACAGGGTGAGGAGGGGCTTGTGCTGCCGGCTGCGTAATCGTCCTGTACCGGGTAGCAGCCTTGTGGCTGGAGCTGTGGCTCCGCTCGGTGGGAGCCCCAGACGGTTTGGGGAGAGGTAAAGTGTGCCAGCCAGGTCTGCATCCACCCCGGGCAAGCCCCAGCACCCAGGGGAAGGAGGCACAAGGCTTGGGGTGAGCGGAGCAGCGGCCCCTCGTGGCGTCGCGCTGCTACTTTGGCCCTTCTGCTGGCCTCATAGTACTCTGAGGGTGTTTGTTTGCCTGCCCTCAGCGTTTTGGGTCGAGGCACCCCAGGCTAGGTGGGGAGGGCCTCAGGTGGTCAGTGTGGGCTCAGAATGCGGAGACGTCACATGAGGGGCCCACAAGTTCTTTTGGACTGGCTGCTTGGAGGATTTAATTTTATGTTTATTGGAAGGAAAAATTCCTTTGTATTTAGTGAAAAAATTAATAAGCCATTAGCCAGATTCTATAAAAAGTAGCAAATGCAAATTAAAACACTGTGAAAAGGAATGAATTAATGTGAACGACACTGCATAAGCAAAATGACGTAACTGGATTCTCAGCGGTCGGCCTGTATGTTTTTGTAACAAAATGGAAATTAATATCTTCCCAGGGGCTCATCATCTATTCTGCTCAACCCCGTGTAATCTGCAGTGATTGTTTTTAGTGGAGAAGAAAAAAGCTCCCAGCTGCTCTTCTGAACGAGCCAACGGAAGGCGGCGCGCAGTGGACGAGGGCTCCAGATGGGTTCAGTGCTCAGCGGGCCTGGCAGGTGAGGCCTCCTGGTGAGCGGGGGTCGGGCCCAGGCGGGTCATCACGCCCCCGCCCTCGGTGCCTTCTCCCGGGCCTGCAGGGAGGGGCCCAGGGGTCACGTGGTTGCTGCTGCCAAGCTCACATAGCTGAAGGGGCAGTACTAATCCCTCCCTGCGTGGTACTGGCTGGGGCCAAGAACCCGGGGGGGCTCAGCAGCTTTGGTGGTGTGGCTTGGGGACAGTCCTAAGCTCTTGAAGATGACACAAGCAGCCGGAGTCCTGGGAGCCCAAGTGCTGGGCACCCCTTGGGCTAGGGCTGGACTAGTCCCTACAGTGAGGCCAGGGGGTGGCAGCTGACTCTCCGTCTCTGGGTTGGGAGTGCATCCCAGAGGCTCAAAAAGGAAGCAATGAACGTCCCTGTCTTAGCAGCTTCTGGGGTCCTAACTGGAAATCCTGACGCAGGGCTCCTGTGTGCTAAGCTGGCGAAGCAAGTGTTCATTTCGGTATTTTAATATCAAGTTAGTTTGGTGCAGGGGCCAAGGTTTTGATCCTGGGGCCGGGCTGTGCCGGCCCCGCCTCTGGCGTGGCGGCACAGGCCTGTAAATCCCAGCTCTTGCGAGGCTGTGATCAGGCAGATCCCTGGGAGTCCGATCTAGTAGTGAGACCCTGAACACCTGTAGACCCTTCCCTAAAAAATACATAAAACAAAACAAACCCTTCCAAAAGGAAGCAGGCAAAAACAAAACAAAACAAAAAAAAAAAAAAAAAAAAAAAAAAAAAAAAAAAAAAAAAAAAAAAAAAAAAAAAAAAAAAAAAAAAAAAAAAAAAAAAAAAGGAAGCAGATATTTACCACAATCACAGGAAAGTTTCAAAGTTCTAGACCAGAATTACATGTCCTAGAGAGGTCAAATATATCTTCTAGATTCAGTTAAGGAAACACTAGCTGGGGTCACAAAGCAGCTTCACAGTTAAAGCTGAGCTCCCTAGTTGCTGATTCTTGGGCTCAGGTTGCTGCTCCTTTGGGGCTCTGCTGTCTTCAGTGTGTCGTGTGCGGGGTCCACGCATCAAGCTGACTCCAAGGGCCCAGCCGTTCCTTTCTCCTTCCCTGGGTTCAACTTCAGTTGCATGGCGATGAGGACTGCTCTGAGTAACCTATAAAAACCTAAGTTGGCTCTCAGTATCAAAAGTCTGTCCTGGCCCCATGAGCCACTGGTCAGCATGAGGAAACAAAGTCCCTAGGCCACCTGTCTCAGAAGAGGTCTCTATGACCTGGGACACTGTGACATCTCGAAAGGCAGGACTGCAGTTCGGCTGAGGACTCCGACTCTGGTATGACATTCTATAGCAGTAAATATAAGTTCCATAATTGATGGCGTAATGCTTTGCTTCTCACTAGACCTTGTTTGGTCGGGGCCCTGCCCTCCTCTGTTCCCAGGATCTCCCTCTACACCTCCTGGAAAAGCTGTGCATTCAGTGAAAATTTAGAAGTCTAGACAGTCTTGGTTTTAGCTTGAAAAAGAGCTTGGAGCCTCTGGGTCCCTGGCATTCTACATTACAGTCTCAGTCTCTTTATCTTTCGTTGTGCTCAGGGGATCGGGGGCCTAATCAGCTGCCCTATCCGGTGAGGAGGTAAGGAAATGCAGTCCAGTGATGCCTGGGAAGAAGATGGTTCATGGACGTAACTGTGCCTGAAGGAGAGGTCTTTCCCCCTCTACCTTACAGGGTTCTGAGGTGGGACCCTATGAGTTCAAGGGACGGGAGGCAAGTCGCTAGGAGCAAAGCAGACCCAGGGCTGCTGTGTGTGCATCCTGCATGCACTTGGGGAGGCTCAGAGGTGAGTGGTGCTGTGGGGAGCTTGTGAAATACCCCCCAGAACTCGTGGCTGCTGGCTGGTGGACACGGGGAGTGACTGGATCATGAGGGTTCCACCAGCGGTGGTGGCAGCATGGATTTGGGCTGGCAAGATAGCTCAGTGGACTAAGTGCCTACTTAGGCAAGTGCAGGGATCAGGGTTTGATCCCCACATCATGTGCCAGGTGGCCTTGCCCCCAGGTGTGCTGAGCAGGCCACTGAGACCAGGTGTGGTGGTGCACACCTGTAATCCCAGTGCTGGGGAGGCTGAAGGCAGGAGGAGCACTAGGAGCCCGAGCTGTGCAGTGAGAGGCTGTACCGAATACATGGAAACAAACAAAACAAGCAATTTGATGGCATTCATTGAGGCAGTAGGTCCTGGGGCCAGGTTTCTGGGGACCCCATCTGGGCCCAGGCCACTCTGGGCTCTTTTTCTCTACTTCTGGCTGCCCTAAGGTGAGCGGGTTTCCTCATCCTTGGCCATGGTGTTTCTGCCATCCCACACGCCTGGAAATAATATGGCAAAGAGACCATAGGATGAGACCACCGCCAGCCCAAAGCAGGAACCAAGATAAACCTTCCCTCCTGGGAGCAGTTTAGTCAGACATTGTCAACTAAATATGAATTGCCAACTAAGGTAAGGAACTCAGCGGGAGCTCGAGGGTGCTAGGGCCCTGGGTCTGTAGAGCAGCTCGCTGGGGAAAGGGCCCTTAGGGAAAAGCAAATGACTGCTGGGGATGATAAGCGGGTCTTGGGGAAGTAGGTGGAAGACTGAGGGTCTGTGGCAATGTCTGTCTGCTGTGGCGCTGACTTCTCGACTCTAAGGAGATTAGGGCCGCTCCTGGGAGGGGGTTATGACAGCTTGGTATTTTCGAGAGGTTCTGCTATTAAAATTTCAGGAATTCAAGTGACTAGACAATCCATATGCCAAAGTGGTGCATGCTTTGGGGTGGAATGTCTTGATCCCTTTGTGCCCTAGACAGCACCCTGATAGTTGCATGAGACTCAAGATGTCCTTCAGAGCAGTTATGTTGGAAATGCCAAGTTCAACATGAAAAAGTTGACATCCTCGAAACATTTGTTGAATGAGGGGATAGATGAATGAATGAATGACTGGTACTGTTCTCTTATGTGGTAGGAATGTGTTTGTGGCTCTGTTCTTAGCCTGATCCTACTAGCAGCACTAAACCTCTCCCTTCCCCCAGCTTGATAGGGTTTTTGTAAAATCTCAGATGAACCAAGGAATATAATGACATCTCTGAGCCTTTATTTTGGGGTTCTTGCCACCCCCGTGATGGGCATATTTAGGCTGCCTTGATGTGCAGGGCATGGGAGGCCATGCTGAGGGAAGGCGTCAGTGGGGCACCTGTCACACACCCTCCCAAGGTCAGCTGGGACAAGAGGGAGCTCAGAACCACCACCTCTGCAGTCTCCCAGAAAATGCCTTGGGTGGTGCTGCACTTTAGATGTTTGTCCCCCAAAGTGCCTATGTTGGAGGCTTGGTCACCAGGGCAGGCTGGGGAGGTGTCATAGGATGTTTAAGAGGCAGGGCCAGGTGGATGGTCCCTTGATCTCTGGGGACAGGGCCCGCAAAAGAGTGCTCTGGTCTCCAAGACTGGGTGGCTGTAGAAGCCTGTGTGAACCCTGGAGTTTCTCTTCGACTTCTGCTGGAGGCACAGTCACTCACTCCTGCACCTGTTCCTGCCCTGCAGAGGCAGCCACAGGGGCGCTTGCCAGGGCCTGGGCCATGCTGTGTGGACTTTGTGGCTCTCAAAGCATGAGCTTGGTAAATCCTAGCACAACAGTGACTGGCGGGGATACCTGGGGTGTCCTTAGAGATGGATGGGGTCCCCATGGGAACTCGATGCCTCTGCAGTGGTGACAGGGGCCATGGAGCCCAGGGAAGCTCAGAGTCCGAGTATATTTCAGGAGACACCCAGGGTCCCTTTGGGGGACTTAGCAGTGACAAAGATGCTTGGGGACTGTACCTTCTCTTGACACGTGTATCTGCTCTTTAGCTCTCAGGTCAAGGCTTTTGTGAACCCCCAGGTTTTTCACTCACTACTCATGCATGGGGGTGCAGAGCCAGGGTTGAGAGGCTCCTGGTGACATGTGTGCTGGGCATCAGCCTGCGGCAGAGGGCACTGCAGGACCTGTGTGCTCATGGGCACCTGCGTCCAGGTAACCGGAAAGCTCTGGCGCTTCCTATCACCCCGAGCTCAGTGCCGTGCTCAGCGGAACAGAGGCCCTCACACCCACCCCTGCAGTGCCCATGAAAGGTCCAGAGGTGGTGACTCTCCCCATGCTTCTTCGCCCCTTCACCAGCTGCTGTGACCCTGAGGGAGAAGAGTGAGAGGAGACGCAACCTCACCGTGGGGAGCGGGCACCTCGTCTGTCCTTACACACCCCCAGGTATGAGAGGCCACAGTTGCTAGATGTGCCTTAACTTCTCTCTGTGTGTACCCCACCCCCAGCATTTTTCTTTTTCATTTTGGGGCACAGACTTGCTAAGTTGCTGAATTTCCCAGGATGGCCTCAAACCTGTGATCCTGAGGCAGGATATGGTATATACCTTCACTAAGCATGAAGGCACATACCTGAAATAGCAGGTAAGATGTATGTGCATATGTGTGTGTGCGCACATGCGTGTGTATGTGTGTGTGCGCACATGCGTGTGTATGTGTGTGTGTGTGTGTGTGTGTGTGTAGCAGCATTTAAAACTGTATTCTGCTGTGTGTCCTTATGGCACAGTCTATTTCTGTGTTTCAGGTATTGTGGCTGCTGGTGTCGTTAGCATGAATGTGCAGATTCTACCTCGAGACTGTTTTCAGGTCTTCCCTGGAGCGGCCGCAAGGAGAAATCCCGGATGGTGTGGCCATATTAGTCTTTAAGCCTTGAGGCCCTTCCTTGCCTTCCTGCGCTTTGCATTCCCCCAGCGGTGCCTGAGTGTCCTACTTTCTCCATGCTTGGTAACTCCTATTTTCTGAAGTTTTGAATTTGTTTGTTTGTTTTTTTTTTTTCCAGCCCTAGGGATTGAACCTGGGCCCTTTACACTGAAATGTTGGGAGCCTGCCGTGATGTGCAGGATGACGCCTACGCCCTGCCTCCTCTGCTGCTCCCCCGCCCATCCTGTGCCCAACATGGCGCCCATATCCTGCTTCCTGAACCCTGCTTAGTCTCTTCTCCTCTCCAAATATGGTAATTGATAAATGCTTCCTCATTGTTGCCCAATCGCCAATCCCCACGTGTAACCTTATTGTTGGCTAAAATGTTGCTTATAAGCCCGAGCACGGGAAGTGATACGCGCGCGACACGTAGGAAGCCGTCTCGGACGGACATGTATTGAGGTCGCTGCCCAGTCAATAAAGGAGTTAGCAGAGATAAGGTGTTCGTGTGCTTTCTTCCGCGGGACGGAGACGGCGACGGACAGCGAGCTACATCTCCAGTCTCCTTTTTTATTATTTCTTTTCTTTTTCTATTTTTTCAGAACCAGGGATCGAACTCAGGACCTTGTACTTGCCAGGCAGGCACTTGTGCCTCTGAGCTATCTCCCCAGCCCTATTTTTTATTTTGATTATTTATTTGGCATAGGGTCTCACTATTCAGCTCGTACTCATAGTGATCCTCCTGTTTCAGCTTCCCAAGCCCTGGGATTACAGGCGTGTGTTAGCATGCCTGGTCTCTGGGCTGAAACAGTGCTCCTAGGGTTCTGCGTCTGGTATAGCATGCGGTACTGGAGATTGAAACTGGGTCCTTGTGCTTGCCAGGCAGGCGCTTAGACTGCTGAGCTATCTCCCCAGCCTATTTTTAAATTTGAGACAGGTTCTTACTAAGTCACTAAGTTGCCCAGGCTGGTTGCTCCAACTAGCGATCCTCCTGCCCCAGTCTACTAAAATGCTGGGACACAGACCTGATGGATCTCCTGTTTGGTCTGCCTGCAGGAGGGAGAGGTGTCCCTCAGCATAGGCAGGGTGCTGTGCCTGTCGTCTAGATTCAAGGCAGGTCCAGCCCCAGAGATCTTGTGCCCTTCAGATGCACAATCAGGGCCTCTTCGAGGCTCCATCATCACCTGAGACCCAGCTGTTCCGGGCTGCTGCACCCTGAGCGCCCCTTCTACCCACCCAGTGCTTCACTGCTGATTGGCCCGCGCTCCTGCTACAGGTCGGATGCCTCTGGCCAATCAGCGGGGAAAGGTTGAGGGTGTAGGAGGTGCTGAAGGACAAGGCTCCCCACCTTCGCTGCGGAGTCTGCCCACACCGTATGGTTAAGGATTTGAGACAAGTTTTAAATCCAGGTTTGCCAGTGCCAAAGCCACTCTGCCCCTGGCCTCTCAGACACAGCAGAGGGAAACATGAGGGTTGAGAGCAGTTCTCTGCTCGAGGCTGAAATGTGGCCACAGTTGAGGAAGTGAGAAAGTAGTATTTGGCCCCTTCTTTAGCAGATACACCTACAACCCTTCCATCAGGAAAAGTTATGATGCCCATAAACCAACAAAATCGCCCACACTGCAGGACAATGCACGAAATGAAGTCGATAAATAAAAACCCCAGATTTGGAAAACTACCGTGCATTTTATATTAGAAAGTCCAGGGAAGGGCTGAGGTCATCTTCAGACGGCAGAAGGGCCGTGGACTCGAGCCCGCTGCATGCTGGCAGCACACCTGGCCCCACATGCGGGCCAGTGTGCGCGAGAGATGGGTCCGGAAAGGAATAGAAACCATCGCGGAACCCACAAGAAACGCAAGTCCTCGCCAGGTAGCGCAGAAGTAGACACGCACTGACACGAGCAGCTCCCAAAACGCTCCGTGTTCAGTACTTAAAGAACTCCTCAAGGACTTTCAAACTTTCTGCCTCTTGGTTCTACTTATTTTATTTTACTTTTTGTCTTTTGGAAACAGGGTCTCGTTATGCAGCTCAGGCTGGCTTTGAGCTCACTTTGTACTCCAGGCTGGTCTGGAGCTCACAACAATCCTCTTGCCTCAGCTTCCAGAGTGCTGGGATTACAGGTGTGCGCCACCTCGTGTGGATTTGGTGGCCGGTTTCATGGGCCTGGGGCGAGCCGTCATGGCATCCGGTACCGTGGATTGAATGGCCTTGTGCTCACCAGGCAGGTGATTAGACTGCTGAGCAGTCTCTCCAGCCCTACTTTATGTATTTTAACAACCGCTTCCTCCCAGTCTCTGTCCTCCTTTGCTCTCACGGCTCTTCCTGCTTCGCCCAAGCCTGCCAAGCAGTCCTGGTTTTCCCAGATGTAGACCCTGAGGCCTTCGTCCCAAGTTCCTGCACGGCTCCGAACCGCAGCATTCTGTGGGGAGGGCTGGCTCCCGCACAGCTGGCTGGAGGCCCCATTCCGATTCTTACTCCCTAACCTATTTATTTTTTGGAATTTGTTGTTTCCTTCCTTCCTTCCTTCCTTCCTTCCTTCCTTCCTTCCTTCCTCCCTCCCTCCCTCCCTCCCTCCCTTCTTCCTTCCTTCCTTCGCTCCTTCCTCCCTTGTCTGTCTAGCGCCAGTGTCTCTGATGTGCCTAGATGCTTTGCAAGCTGGCCTCTCTCTCCATGTTTCAATGTAGGACCTTTCGATTTGGTGTGAGTGTCCATACAAGACCCTTATTTTTTATTTTCCGTACAGTAAATTATATGAGATGCCCAATACTTCATTATAAAATAGTCTTTGTGTTACCTGATTTTGCCTAACTGTGGGCTATTGAAGGTGACTGAGCTTAGGATGGGCCAGGCTGAGCCTGACATCTCATAGGTTAGGTCACGTCTTAGTTTCTTTCTTTTCTTTTTTTTCTTTCTTGTTTCAGAACCTTTGTTTATTCACTCATTTTTTTATGGCCGGCTCAGCCCGCCCCGAGGGCAAGGCTAGCGGAGCATGTGGTGCCGGGGATTGAACCGCGGTCCCTGAAGCCACCAAAGCTTTCCTAAGCAGGCGCTTTAGACCACTGAGCCATCCCGCCCGGCCCCTTAGTTTCTTTTTTGTCCTTACTGAGACAAAATGCACGGCACCCAAAGTTAAGGGAAAGCGTTGATGTGGTTCACAGTTAGTGGAGGTCTGGCTGGCCTCCAGGTGGGTGGCGCATGAAAGTCCGTAGCACAGCAAAGCACCAAGAGATGCGATGAGCCTTCTGCTGTCCCTTGTACTGTACCCAGGCTGCCAGGGTCAGGGCAGTGCCAACCGCTCTGTTGACTTAGTAGATGCCCACACTTGATCCTAGCACAGCACCAGCAATCCATCACGTACTCTAGATCACGCCCCGCCTGTGATGGCGTGAGGCTTTTGGGAGACATCTGACGCAGGCCACCACAGAGCCTTCAGTGCCTTTTGGGCCTAAAAGTTGTTCTTAGCTCTCAGTGGGATTTGGGGATGCAACCCTACCTTAAGTCTAGGAGCATGTGTAGCTGGCTCCAGACACCGCCTAGTTGCTGTCCGGGTAAATTTCTGCGATCACTGCTGCTCCCTGTCCACTCCCCTTAGCTCTTCAGGGTCCTCTGGCTTCACCTGCAACTCATTCTTCAAGCTCACCTCTGCTCCTCCCTTGCTCCCTCTGCAGGTGCAATGAGCCCTGGGAACAGTCCCGCCCTGACCCTTTCCCCATGAGCACGGCCAGCACGTGTTGTCAGGGAGAAGCAGCCCTGAGCCACCTCCTCTCTTCTATCCTCTGTGTCTCAAGTGGTGGTGCATGTGGTCCCTGACACAAAGCCCTGGCTGTCCCAATCGCTCCCTGGCCAACTCTGGGCATTTTCTCTGGCTCATCCTTTCACTGACAGTGTCCAGATGTCCCCTGGCCTAAGTGAGTATCAGATATGAAGGGAACAAGCCCTTCAAGGGACAAGGGACAACAGTCCCAGCACAGAGGCCAGGCAGCATGGGCCATAGGCCTAGGTGTGACCTGAGGTTAGGCTCAGCTGTGAGTGAACCTGAGACCCAAGAGACCCAACACAGGCAGCATCTAGGAGCACACAGAGGCCTGGCAGGTGGCAGAGGAACGTGCTTGTGCCAGTGAGGTGCTCCTGTCTGATTGCTGTGAAGGGCAAGGGTGCTGGCTCTTGTCCAGTGGTTTGTTGAAAATATTTTACTCAATCTGAGCATCAAGAATGGTCTAGAAGCTGGGTGTGGTGGCTCACACCTGTAATCCCAGCACTCGGGAGGCTGAGGCAGGAGGATTGGTGCGAGTTCGAGACCAGCCTGGGCTACAAAAGTGAGCTCAAGGCCAGCCTCAACTGTATAGCGAGACCCTGTCTCAAAAAGACAAAAAAAAAAAAGGAAAGAAAGAAAGAAAAAAAAAGAATGGTCTAGAGGGGGATTGCAGAAGGGTGGAGGAAGGTCCCCAGAAGTTGACATGTCACCGAGGTCCCACGTGACAGGTCACATCAACCACCTGGAAACCTGGGTGCTCAAGAGTGCAGTGTCTGACTCGGTGGACAGAACCTGCAGCCGTCGGGGCTGCAGCCAGAGAATGTGCTGGAGGGGAGTTTTATTGCAAGTGCCTAAACTGAACCAGCTGGAACTCTTTTGAAACAATCATCCTATTCATATATTTAAAATAAATTGTGCATCTTTTAGCAGGCAGTCAGCATTTCATTATTAAGATGGAAGATGGAACAGAGTGTTCTTGGCTGGGTCGACCCCAGAATCTCATGGACTGCTCGGCATGTGGTAAAACGTTTATGAAGGTGAATGCATTTCAGGGCTGAGGCGCGGAGCCCCACAAGCTTACAGCGCATGCGCTAGGTGAAATCTTCCAAGGTGACGTCACTGTCTCCCGATGTCCTACTAGGACCTGTAGGGATCGTAGAGAAAGAAGTTTTAGAATGCTCTGTGGCTTTAGAAACATCTTTGATAAGAAATACTAAAATATTTCATAGAGCTACAAAAGTTAAAACAGTGCAAAATGGTTTAAGAAGGAGAGAGTTCTAATAGCTTAATTTTCTTTTCTTTTTTTAAATAAATAGGCTTTAGGATATATAGGAAGTCAGCAAGTAATAAAAATGGAAAAAGAACGACCGGCCAAACAGCTCAGTGGATTAAAGCATCTGCTTAGGCCGAGATCAGCGGCCTGGGGTTCGATTCCCTAGCATGCCGAGCTGGCCCCACCCTGGGGAGCGCTGAGAAAGCGATTGAGACTGAGCGTGGTCGCTCGAATTGGGAGGCTGAACACAGGCGGATCACTGTGAGTCTGATCGATATAGAGACCCTGTAGACCCTTACTAAAATACACCCAGACACACAGACACACACAGAAGAAGAAGAAGAAGAAGAAGAAGAAGAAGAAGAAGAAGAAGAAGAAGAAGAAGAAGAAGAAGAAGAAGAAGAAGAAGAAGAAGAAGAAAGAAAGAAAGAACGAAAGAACGAAAGAAAGAAAGAAAGAAAGAAAAGTTTATTCCTTGAACAGATGGAGAAGTAACTCTAGGCCCCCAGCCACACAGAATCCAACACAGCACTTGCCTGCCTCCCTTCCTCACTCTGAAAAATCTGCAGAGCTTCCTTCTTCTTTTCTTCTTGAGACAGGGTTTCACCACGCAGCGCAGGCTGGCCTCACACTCTGATCTTCCTCAGCCTCCAGAGTGCTGGGATGGCAAGCAGTCCACACCATGCCCCGCCTCGCAGTGCTTTTTACACACGAGTGCATGTGAGTCACCAGAGGGTCCAGAAAACATACAGATGTGGTCAGCATGTCTGGGACCGTGATGTGCCTTTCTAGCTGGTGAGGTGCATGTGGCCACTTTCTTTTTTTTAATTTTCAAAATTTTAAAAAATTAATTAATTAATTTTGCGGCCACTTTCAATGGCAAGAAATGCAGACCCTCCAGCCCTGTCCACTCACTGCATGCCTGACCTTTACCATATGTCCTTTAGTGAGACTTTGGGTGTGACACCTGCAAACGTGAGACGTTTGAGAAGCCATGGTCTACCTGACCACACAGGGCTTAGGGCTGTGGAGAGGTTGAGATTACTGGGTGCTGGGCTCCACCCAGACCAATGCAACCAGAATCTAGGGGAAAGGTGCCTAGGCCACAGCACTGTTAAAAGATTCAGGGGAAGCAGGCATGGTGGGCACGACTCTACAGTCCCAGCGCTTGGGAAGCTGAGGCAGGAGGATTGTGCTGAGTTTAGGACCAGCCTGGGCCACAAAGTGAGCTCAAGGCCAGTCTGACTACATAGTGAGACCCTGTCTCAAACATTGAAAAAAAAAAACAAACCAAATAAACTGGAATGAACAGGAATTCTGGCTCCTATTTGCAAACATCAAAACACATTTGCTGTTTCTGATAATGACATTAGATAAGAAAAAGGAAGTTGGGGTATGCAACTTGGAAAATGAAAAGCAAACAGGATAATTTCTGTATAACATGATAATCTTCCTAAAAATAAAACCAACTTTGCAGGCTATTGAAACAAAAAGAAATGTATGTAAGATAATCAGATGCAAGATGAACAGAAATCAAGAGGCTTTTCATATATTAGAAAGAGGGAAAACATGATTTTTTTTAATGGCCTGCTCAGCCTGCCCTGGGGGTGGGGGTGGTGCAGCATGTGGTGCTGGGGATTGAACTACAGTCTCTGTGGTTGCCTAAGCTTTCCTAAGCAGGCACTTTAGACCACGGAACCACTGAACCACTGAACCATCTTTTTTTTTTTTTTTTTTTTTTTTTTTTTTTTTTTTTGTCTTTTTGAGATAGGGTGTTGCTGTGCAGTTCAGGCTGACCTTGAGCTCACTTTTGTAGCCCAGGCTGGTCTTGAACTCACATGAATCTTCCTGCCTCAGCCTCCCAAGTGCTGGGATTACAGGCATGTGCCACCATGCCCAGCTGTTCTGAGCCATCTTGCTGGCCCAAAAATATGATTTTTATAGAGCCTTCTGATAATAGCAACCATACCCAGACTACATCCTCAACTTCATGAGAGCTGTTTATGGTACAAATGAAAAACACAACAGGCTGGGGAGATAGCTTAGTAGTCTAAGCATCTGCCTGGCAAGTGCAGGACCCAGGTTCCATCCATGGGACCATGTGCTGTGCCAGCTACTGAGACCAGGCATGGTGGCGCATGCCTGTAATCCCAGGGCTGGGGAGGCTGAGACAGAGGGATCACTGTAAGTCTGAACTGCATAGTGAGACCCTGTAACCAAATAAATAAAAGACTAAAAAAATAAGAACAGAAGTTTTACCAAGGAAGACTTGAATAAATGAAGAGATACATTTTCTGTGGGCAAAAAATCTTTTCTTAAAGTTTTTACTGGAAATTAGACTCAGGACGTTGCCCTTGATAAGCAGTAAAAATATTTTTTCTTAGCAAATGTTTGTAGTCCACAACAATTGCATTCATCCCAGGGAGTTGCTTTGTTCTTTTTCTTTTAACTTCCCATCACTTAATCCCATCCCTTTGACAAAAAAGAAAACTGTAATAAAGTAAAAGTGTCAATTCTACCTCAAATTAAAAGTAAATTTAGAGCTTCGTGTAGCACTTGTACCTGTAGTTCTAGCAACTTCAGAGGCTGAGGCAGGAATATTTCTTGGGCCCAGGAGTTTAAGGCCAGCTTGGCAGCGTAACAAGACCCTCAATCAAAAGCACCAACAATAAAATAAAATTTAAAATTTAACATAAATTTCTATTAGGAGCTAGAGGTAATTTCTTAAAAATATATCAAGAAATTCTAAAGTTTCTCTGGAAAAATAGAGTAATAATAATAATAAAAATAGAGTAATAATAAGTGTAGAAAAGTAATTTGTGGGAAAAACAGTGGAATAAGGCAAAGGTTGCCTTACTGCATTTTTTTTTCCCATTTATATATTTGGCACAGGGTCTCACTATGCAACTTGGACAGGTAGTGATCCTCCTGTTTTCAGCTTCCCTGGCACTGGGATTGCAGGCATGCACCACCATGCCTGGATTTGGTCGCCGGCTCAGCTGCCACAGGGGCAGGACTGGCACTGTGTGCAGAACTGGGGATCAAACCCTAGTCCTTGCGTTTGTCAAAGCAGGTGCTTAGTCCACTGAGCATCTTGCCAGCCCTTGCCTCACTGCAGTTCTATTTTTTACTTTTATTTATTTTGTGATTTAGTACGTGGTCTACATCTCACTTCATAGACTGGATTGACTTGTAGTGATTCTTCTGATTTTAGCCTCCCAAGGGCTGGGATTACAAGCGTTTGCCACCATGCGTAGCCTCAGCCACTGTCTCATCCTGCTGTACCCTGCCTAAGCAGGCACTTCAGTCCACTGAGCTATTTGGCCAGCCCCTTATTGCAGTTTTAAACTGAGATAGTGTTTACGTGCCATCAGATGGCTCCTTTGAAGTGTGCAGTTGGGTAAGTTCTGACCTGTGTTAGTACCGTCATCCCTACCAGCTCTGTCGGCACAGAAAATGGTTTCTGTCTCCACAGATGCCCCAACTGTCCCTGTTCAGTCAGGCCTTCTGCAAACCTCCTGTACTGCAGCCTGGTCCTGACCTGGGGAAGCACCAGTTTGCTTTTGGTCTCTGAAGACTGGGGCCACCTGGGTGGAGGCCCAGCTCGAGTCCTTGGGTGCCTGGCTGTGTTCGTGTGGTGTCTCAGATTCCGGACAGGGTACTGAGCACGCCGAAGTCAGCAGGGTGCTGCGCTGGGCCAGGAGCCGCAGACTGATCAGGTGACAGAGTCCGGGCATGACTCGAAGATTCAGCGGGAATTTAACAGGTTCAGACCAGTGTGGAAAATAAGGTCAGCTGAGAAATGCCTTTGGGAGCCCTGGCTTTGTATCAGGAGAAATGAGCTTTATGATGAAAAACAACAACAACAAAAAAAAAACCAAGGGATTAAATATTTAAATAGATCTATTAAGTATAGGTACAGTGTTTTATAATCACAGACAACACAGCTCCCTATAAGCATTGATCAAATGCATGTATGTGATAGATAATCCTGACCTATGTGAAAATCTATAAAGCAAATAACATCATGTCGGAAAAATAACTGCAACATATGTGGCAGGGAAGAAGAAACGTGCTAAATACACAAAAAGTGACGGCAAATCTATGAGTGGGAAATGGGCAGAGGAGGGATCACTCACTGAGGAACAAATCCAACTGGCCAAGAAACACTAGCAGGGCTTTTAGAGATGCAGATTTGTCTGGCTGACAACTTCTTCACTTTATGGCTTAAAAAAAAAAAAAAAAAAAAAAAAAAAAAAAAAAATTGGAGGGGCCGGGGAAGTAGCTCAGTAGAATAAGCACTTGCCTGGAAAGTGCAAGGGCCTGAGTTCAATCCCTGGTCCCACCAAAAATAAAGAAAGAAAGAAAGAAAGAAAGAAAGAAAGAAAGAAAGAAAGAAAGGGCCAGGAGATAGCTCGGCAGTCTAAGCACCTGCCTGGCAAGTGCGAGAACCCAGATTTTCTGTGCTGGACACAGAAACTGGGCATAGTGATGCCCACCTATAATCCCGACTCCGGGGAGGCTGAGACAGGATGATTGCTGCCAGTCCAAGTTGCGTAGCAAGACCTTGTGCCAAATAAGTAAATAAGTAAATTTAAAATTGAAAACATCCACTCTCCTATGCACAATCAGATCCCTGGATGTGGTCTGAACGTGCCCACAAAAGCCCACATGTTGGAAATGTAATCCCCAAACTGACATGTTAGTGGTGCTTGGAGGTGGGGCCTTTGGGACAGAATTAGCAGCGCATCCTGTGTGATGAGAATGGTGGCTTCAGAAGAGGAAGAATGAGCTAGGTGCTCAGGGTGGTGCACGTTGCAGTCCCAGCACTCGGGAGGCTGAGACAGGAGGCTCTCCAAGATTTCAAGGCCAGCCCTGACTACACAGTGAGGCCCTGTGTCAAAAGGAAGGAAGAGAAAGCTGAGTGGCCACACCAGTCACATTAGGCCCATGCCTCAGTCAGATGCAGCTGGAAGGTTCTCAGCAGAACGCATGACAATTCCCCGGGTTCCCAGCCTCCAGCACTGCAAGTGACACAAGTACTGGTTCTTCTTCTTCTTCTTTTTTTTTTTTTCATTTTAGAGAAGGATGCAGAGGGTGTTTGGGGTCTCACTACTAGATCAGACTTGTAGTAATCAGCCTGTTTACAGCCTCCCAAGAGCTGGTATTACAGGTGCACACCATCACACCCAGTATCAATTTCTGTCTCAGCATACTCCGGGGGGACAGGGCCAGCACAGCAGGCCCAGGGATCAAACCTTTGGTCCATGTGCCTGCTTGTAGGTGCTTTAATCCCCTGAGCTACTTGGCTGGTCCTAGTAGTGGTTCTTTGACTGCTGAGCTCCACCTAGCCTCTGAGGCCCTCTTCAGGTGTGGGGGTGGGGCACACTAATGTCATCAAGGGCTTCAGAAGGCCCCCCAGGTGATGCTGTTTCCTGTCTCCAGAGGGGAGTGTTGCTGTCCCATCATAGATTCACCCCTAGCACCTGCCCAGCGTGGAGAAAACAGTGGATGTGCAGCTGAGGGTCAAGCAGGCAGCATGCTCATCGCATCGAGGCTCTCTGCAGCCAGCATGGCTCCCCGACAACTTTCCACTGGTGTCAGGGTGGCAGAGTTATTAATGCTAATATATTATGCTCTCACATCATGGGAGACAGATTTAAAGCTGTGGGAATCTCCAATCATGATTTTTAATGAAACATTATATCCGCTCAAGGAAAGACAAAATTGATAGATTAAATGTCTAAAAGGAACATGAAAGTGACTGCATACATTGTGGCGTTCACACAGCAAGGCAGCGGTGAGTTAGAGCACCAAAGATATTTTAATTATTTTAAGGGTTTGTGAAATTGATTGCTTCATTGCTTAATTCTCTCCAACAAATACATGCAGAGCACCTTGGTGGTGACAGGGGCGGACATCAGAGTGCGTAGTGGGGCCAGGACAGGCGCGATGGCTGTCCCCCAGGGGCTGAGATTTAACTTTGCTTTTGACATATTATAAAGCAGTGACTGTGCTAACCGGAGTCTTAAATAGACGGCTGCTGCTGACATCTTAGATAATTCAGAGTATCAAAAGCAGATAATTTAATAAGCATATATTGCAGCTTCAAGTATGCAAAGATGTTTATTACTTTTTGCCCAAAAATAAAATTGAAGATCACAGGTATGTCACAGTGGCTGTCTCTCTGTCTCTCTTCTGTCTTTCTGTTTCTCTCTGGCCTTCTTCCTAAGTTATAGCTCTGGCCCTTTTTTCCTTTCTTTTTTGATGGGACTGGGGTTCAAACTCACGACCTTGCACTTGCCAGGCAGGCACTTGTGCCATGGAGCTATTTCCCCAGCCCCTCTTTTTCCTTTCTTGAGACATGTTCTTGCTAAGCCACTTGCCCAAAGCTGGACTGGAACTGGGGCTCCTTCTGCCTCAGCCTTCCAGAGTTCTGGGATTCCTGTGTGCCCCCCTTCCTCCCAACCTGGCTTTCTTCCTTTTCTTTGAAGGTGCCAGGAAACTGTTCTAGGCCCTTTGTGGATACCTCTCTCCCCTTCTTAAGCCAGCTGAGGGGACACTCTACTCAGGAATGATTTTGTACTGAGAAGGCAGGCCAAGTGGCCTTAGTGCAGAAAACGAACTGTGACAATGGCCTGGTTCGAAGGGAAGGAACTGTATCATCTGGTCTGTGAGTATTGAGAGGAAAAGTCTGATCAGTCATGCAAAGAATCTGACAGAGCTGGGTGGGGTGGCCCACGTCGGTCCTCGCAGCACTGACTGAGCAGGCTGGAGGATGGCCCTGAGCTCCAGGCCAGCCTAGAGAAAGCGAGGCACCCACAGAGCGCGCCCTCCCCTCAGACAGCCGGCCTCAGCCTGCCTTCCCTGGGGGAGCAATTCCGGCTCCCAAGCCTGTTGGTTCAGGGTGACAGCTGCCGGGGGCGCATCTGCTCCCCTCAGCCTGGGCTCTGGGCTGAACCGCTGGTGGGACAGAGCTCCTCGCTGGGCTGGCTGCGTGCACTAAGTAGTGCTGCCCGCGTACGGAGCCCCTGGTCTCTCAGCAGCGAGGTCGGAAGCTAAGCAGCAAAGGAGTTAGGGCAGTTTTTTGGAATAGTAGAACAGCTTTTGGGCTCTAACTCACAGGGACCTTTCTGCCTCTGCCACCCTGTCCGATGTGCTACCCTGCGTGGGGTGAGGAATGTCTTCGGCCAAGGCTGACCCAGTTGAGAAGTGAGGGAGGTTGCAAGGGTGCAGGCGGGCGTCCCTCGCTGACTTCAGCTGATCCAAGATTTGCAATGGAAGTACTGTGGAAAGGGGCGGTGCTAACCCCAGGGCAAGCGCAAACCGCTGATGGCATCTGGGGAGGCCTGCAGGCCAGGTTTCACTCAGATTCACCCGCAGGCTCTTTTGCGCTGACTTCCCCGGGCCAGTCAGCTCTGACTGCCTAATTTCTAATTTGACCGTCCAGAGACAGCAGGAACGAGCATTTCCCAGAAGCTTCGAGAGAAGGCACGAGACATGTGTGAGCTAGCAATGACTGTGTTCAAGGTAAAAAGGGGGAGAGCGCTTCCAGGACCTGGACAGCACCCCGAATCTCTGTGGGCTGTGGTGTCGGTCTCCTAGTGCTGCTGGGAAAATTCAAACTCCAGTTGCCTGCGTCCCCCCCCCCCTTTTTTTTTTCTTTTGTTTGTTTGTTTATTTATTTTTATGGCCGGCTCAGCCTGCCCTGAGGGCAGGGCTGGCACAGCATGTGGTGCCAGGGATCGAACCCCGGTCCCTGCAGCTGCCTAAGCTGTCCTAAGCAGGTGCTTTAGACCACTGAGCCATCTTGCCGGGCCTCTTGCTTCCCTCTTGAGCAGACAGATTTCCTTTCTCAGCTGGGAGGAGTCACCAAAGCTCAGACCCTGAAAGCCACACACATTTTTCTTGTAGCTGTGAAGGTTGGAGTCCAGTATGACCATCCTTAGCAGAAGAAAGACATCCTGTCCTGGAGTCGCTGAGGAAACCATGTTCCCTAATCCCGGAGGCTGACCGCGGCACCAAGCTGTCTGTGTTTTCTGCCTCATCACCTCCCCCTGCAGGTATCGGGACCTGTGGATGACATGGCCAGGATGAACTCAACTTATCACACCTCAGCTGTAGGAGTCCCTTCCTGGTTCTTGTCTCAGCCCAAGATGTCTAAACTTATAATCCCCAAGATACGTTATTGGAATTCCAACCTACCACTCCCAGTGCAACCAAGGTGAAAACAGACACTAACACATGGGGAGCCAAGGGGCCCTAAATCCAGCCATAAAAATGGCTTTCTGGAACAAAGAGCAACTCAGGGCCACACCCTGGTTTTATTCAGTCAAGAAGGGGTGTGGCTTGAGGAAGAGAGTTGTGGGAAGAAGGTGAGCACTGTGAGCTGGGCTAGGTAGGAGGCCTGAATTTACCTCCACCATATTCAGAGAGGATATGCAGAGGAAGTAATTTGTATTATGCTATTGAGATAGTATCTAATGTTTTGGGGTCTGGTGCTTCGGTTCCAATGTGTAATCTTTCAAGTCCCAGGTAGTCATAGGCTCTGTCTTGAGGCTCAATCCCAGCTGACAGCGTGGAGCACTGGCTCTTTGTCCTGTCTTGACCCAGCTCATATTGGAGAGCAGCAGGTGTGCCATCTTTAAAAGTTACCACCAATACCTCAGCTAGACCAATACGCACTGCATAAGGCCAATTAAAAGTGTAAGGAAAAACCCTGGCCAGCACTGTACATATCAATACAAGGAAATTGGGTCAGGCTCAGTCAAAATGGAGACAGCTCTCTTCTTTCAAGGAGAGCTGCTCAGGCGATCCTCCACATCAACTACTTCGGAGCTGTGAGGTGGAGACGCCAGCTCCTGAGATCAGGAGGGGACTTCCTCCTGGAGCTAACATACTCTCTCCACATGTGGCCTGGTCCAGGGCTATTTACAGCTGGCCCATCCCCTCCCTTCCAGTCAGTGGCAATGGGGACCTACATGCTGGTGGGTGTCACTCTTTGGCTTCTGGAGCCTGTGTCGTCCAGGTCCAATGGGCAGGAGAGGCCAATCATGACACGGGTCAGCTCCTAGTCAGAGTGTTATCTGAAAGAGGGGTGGCTGTATCCCCTACCTGTCCCACACTGAGCCTTCCACAGTGACACTTGCCTAGCCATGAAGGCCATTGAGCTGGACACCTCCCAGCACAGTTGCTTTAGGGGCTTGTTTTCCAATATGTGAATTTTGGGATACATTCAGACCTCAGAAAGCAAAGCCTAATCAACACCAGGGAGGAAAACGTCCATTCAGGGGCACTCAGAATGCCCCAGCATCCTCATTTGCCACCTAGGAACGACGCAGCAGCACACCTGCCTGTGGCCTCACAAGTCCAAGCCTCGCTCCCTCCCACAGGACTCTACCCTCTCCAGCCCCCTCGTCCTCTTGCAGACCCAGCAGCAACTGAGCCTCATCCATGACCTTGAGTCTGACCCACAGGAGCACTGGATCAGGGCCCAGGCTGGCCTCAGGTCACACTGTACTCTCCCAGGAGCCCCTGAGGCTGCCCTAGGGGAAGTCAAGAGCAAGACCCCTGGGCAGGAAGAGACATCCTGAGTTGGGGAGAGGGCATGTAGCTTCTGTGGTGCTGGGTTCAATTTTGGGGGCCAACACAATTCCGGCTCCCTTGGAAAAGGCAAAAACAGCTGCTGATGAGCTCCCTGGGGCTTCGCAGACATGAGCTGTGCCTGCCTCTTAGAAATGCAGGATAAAGCCAGGCACAGGGCCACACTCTCATAATCCTGGGCCTAAGGAGGCTGAGGTGGAAGGATATGGAGTTTGAGGAGGTCAGGCTGGGATTTAGCAAAATCTTGTCTCAGAGTAAAATTAGGAAGGGTCTGGGAATGTCACTCCCCCTGTACAGAGAAAGGGTGGGGAAGGAGAGAGAGGCAATAATTTTCGTAGAGCAATATAATTGTGGTGATTTTTTTTTTTTTTTTTTTTTTTTTTTTTTTTTTTTGAGACAGGGTCTCTCTGTAGCCCAGGCTGGTCTTGAATTTGCTGTGATCCTCCTGCTTCAGCCTTCCTAGTGCTTAGATTATAGACGTGAGTCACCCCACCTGGCTAGATGGATTGTGTTGCTTCTTAAACAAAAACTGTATTGCAAACATTTGGCAGACTGAAAACCAAAATGGGGCCAGTGAGATAGCTTAGTAGACTAAAGTGCCTGCTTAAGCAAGCTTAGGCAAGCTCAGAGACCACAATTCAATCCCCTGTACCACATGCTGTGCCAGCCCTGCCCCCAGCCAGCCATAATAAATAAATAGAAAGAAAAGCAACCACAAATCACCCATAGGCCACTGCTGAGGTGTAGAAAATGCTGTCCTCATTAATTTCCCAGTGATCCCACCATGATATAAGCAGGTGCTGGCTACATTGCCTAAATCAGCGATTCTCTAAGTGTGATTCCAAGAAAGGCGGAAGTAGGCACCCCCGGAAACTTGTTAAGGCGCACATTTTCAGGCCCGCTCAGACTTTCCAGGTTGAAGCCAGGGCTGGGCACTGGCAAATGTGTTTAACAACTCTTCTGAACCAGCGCTTACGCAGTTCTCCCACATTACCACGAGAGGGCACCAGCAGGCTGCGGTTTTCTTCGCAGTAGCCAGCCTTGCTGTGCTAGGCCCTGTAAAAATTTAAATAAAAAATGACTGCTGATGTTTCGGAAACTAAGGGCTAACTTTAAGTACTAGCCTGCTTGTACCAAATTTGACTGTCGTCCTAGATGGTGCCTTGACGAACCGCGGTCCCAGGGTATTTCAGTGGTGGCAGACTGTGTTTGACAGTGCTTGCAGGCTCAGGGCCACTTTCTGGACTCTCCTCTTTGCTCCTGGGCAGTCCCTGACTCCCTACCACCTGGCCAGGTCCCCAACTGGCCTCCCTCTCACAACACTTTTTTGTATTTTCAAATGAGCCTCTGGAGGCATACCCATTGGAAGTGTTGGGTCAGTTTCTCTCTTTACTTGTTTAGTTAGTCCTTTTGAGATGGAGTTTTGCTATGCAGTTCAGCTTGTGTTAGAACTCACTTTGTAGCCCAGGCTGGCCTCAAATTCAAAGTGATCCTTGTGTCTCAGCCTCCTAAGTATGGAGATTAAAAGTGTGCATCACCACACCCAACTGGTGAGTTTAGATTTGAGGAATTTTAACAAATGTAGCCTCCACACTGATTTTTCTCACTATCAAATACCACTTTAATTGTGCTTAATTTACAATTTTTCTGTTTCTTTCTTGAGATGGGATCTCAATATGCAGTTCAGGCTGGCTTCCAACTCACAGCCCGTCTGTCTCAGCCTCCCAGAGAGTACCGGGATTACATGCACGCCTTAAATTTTTAAAATTTAAAAAATGTTAAGGCATACCATTATTCACAGAGCTCTTGGTCTAGTTGTAGTTCAAAGGCTCTGATGCTGGGAAATTTGAGGGCTTCCAGTTTGTGGCCTCTGGGCTTCTGTGCACCCTGGGTGCTGTCCAGCTGGACCTGTATTTCAGTCCCTGCACAGGGCCAGGCCACTGTCACCGGGTGGGCGCTGCAGGCAGGTGAGGTTTAGGGCGGAAACCCCTAGGCACAGTAACTTGCATCCTCTTCAAGCTCTGTCCGGCCTTGTTGGCCTTCCGGGCCTTCCAGGCCTAATGGGCCTGGGGCCTTCCGGGTCTGGGCCCGGAACTTCCCGTGGGTCAGGGCCAGCTGAGCCGGCTTCCTGCTGCCCCAGGGACGCCGGCAGCCCGAAGGTCCCTGGATGCGGGATAGGTCCCGCCAAGCCGCCCCAGGGCCGCTGGACCCGGGCCCTGTTTACTTCCCTGTAAGTGTGGTGTACAAGACCTGTATTCTCTCAACAAACCAATGCTGCACCCCCAGTGCTCTGGGTGTAGAAGAGGCCGGGCTCTCGCTGCGCCAGTGCGAGGTGCGAGGTGATCTGGCTGAGCCCGAGCCCACCTGAGCTGCAGGGAAAGAGGGGATGTTGGGGCCTCCGGGAGGGGGAGGGGCGCACTCGGTCTGCGCCTGCGCAGAGCTCCGCCGGGCGGCCTCACCGTCGTGTGGGAGCCCTGCCGCCGCGTGGCTAGCACAGGCCCTGCCGTGCAGCCGGTGCGTCACCCTGGGGGTGGCCGTGCCTAGCCGGGTGGAGAAGGCAGGGGAAATGGCTTTCTCAAAGGGTTGAGTGACCAGAACAGGTCACTTTCAGAGGCAGCGCTAATCTCGAGGCCCTGAGCACCTGGCAGCTGTTGGCTTCCGCTGCCTCTGGAGTTTTTGGTTTGTTCCCTGAGGCAGGGCCGTGCTGCACAGCCCGGGCTGGCCTTGGGCTCACGGCGTAACCTAGGCTGGCCGAGCTCTCCATCCCGCAGTGATGCTCCTGCCTCGGCCTCCAGAGTGCCGGGATCACAGGCCTCGCATCCTCTCCCACCTAAGCCTCTGTCGCCTCTCACTGCCACGGTGGCGCGATTGCCCCAGTGGGGCGCCCTGGGGACCCTCAGTGAGCACCTGCAGAGGCCACCGCAGTGAACGCAGCTGGGCGGTGGGCGGAGTTGGAGGGACATGGCACCAGCGACAGCATTGGCCTCTGCAGAGACAGCAGAGCTCGTTATAGCGCTAAAGTTTGTGGTTTCCGGTCCGCGGCTGTGGACGATGCGACCCGAGGGAACCAGAAGCTGAAACCACAGGAGTCTTACGTCCCCTGCCATGTGTTGGGGTGCCAGTGCCCGAAGCCCTGGGGCGCCCTGTGGCTCCCTGTGTAGGTGACAACTGCAGCACGACAGACCATGTCAGCAAGATAGTCACATCACAACAGAAGTCCAAGGGGCAGGGCATGGTGTGCCCAGGCAACAGCTTTGCAGGATCAGAAGGACATCTGATGCGGTGGTGGTGCCTCCCATAACCAGGAGGCTGAGGCAGGAGGATCACCAAGAACTCAAAGGCAGCCTGGACTACAGAGCGTGCCCCTGGTTCAAACAACCAACCAACAAAGAGTTGGAAAATCATTTGAGGGTGGTTTTGGTACATTTAACAGTCCCTTAGCAGAAGTGTGCTTGGACTTTGTCCCTGGAGAAGATGAGACTGGGAAAAAGCACATGGGCTACATCCTGTGTGTGCCTTCTGCATGAATGTAGAGTTATTGTTTGTGATTTTGGTTTTGATACAGTAGTATAAATGTGGGTTTAATAATTTTCATGGAGAACCTTAAGGAATCACTAATAGAATTAAAAACAGGATGTCTCCTTTCCAAATCACTGCAGAAGATAAAAGCAAGCACAACCATCCACAGGAAAAGAAGTCAAGTGAAAAAGGAACAAAGAAATTAAAGAAAAGAACTTTAAACACAGTCACTGAGAATGAATTCAGATGAAGCCAGGCCACATACTGCAATGGCCAACAGGAACAACCTAGTTGTCAATGAAAGGCGACATTGCTTACTACAAAGCTTTTGCACTAGTACTTCATGAATATGTGAAAATTCTTATTTATTTATTTATTTATTGTCTTTTGGAGACAGGGTCTCGCTATGCAGTTGAGGCTGGCCTTGAGCTCACTTTTGTAGTCCAGGCTGGTCTCGAACTCTCACCGATCCTCCTGCCTCAGCCTCCCGAGTGCTGGGATTACATCTTATTTTATTTTATTTTTTTGTCTTTTGGAGACAGGGTCTCGCTATGCAGTTGAGGCTGACCTTGAGCCCACTTTTGTAGCCCAGGCTGGTTGGTCTTGAACTTGCACCAATCCTCCTGCCTCAGCCTCCCGAGTGCTGGGATTACAGGTGTGAGCCACCATGCCCGGCTATCTTATTTTATTTTATCTTACATTTTTTAGGCTTTTGAGACCAAGTCTTGCTATGTAGCCCAGGCTGGCCTTGAACTGGTGATGACCTTCCTGTCTCAGTCTCCCTAGTGCTGAGATTATAAGTGTGTTCTACCATGCCTGGCTCATATCTAACTTTAAAAAAAACACACAAAAGAGAGCATCAGTGGAGCGTGGTGACACATGTCTGTAATCACAGCTTTCAGGAGTCTCAGACAAGAGGAAGAAGAGGAAGAAGAAGAGAAAGAGGAGGAAGAGGAGGAGGAAAGAAAAGAAAGAGCTTAGGCAAAGCTGTGAAACAAAAATAAAGTAGAATTGAAGGAAATCAATTTTTCAGGAAGTGTGTGGCACAAGGAAGCAAACACTGGCAGTGGCGCCTCCATTTCCGGGCACCAAGAGGCCTGTGTTCCTCATCTCTAAGGGCAGAGTGGCCAGAGAGGTGCTCTAAGCACCAGGCGTCTCTCGCCTGCCTGCCTTCAAGGGCACAGTCCCATCTTCACTTGGCTGAGAGGAGCAGTGTGGAGGGCTTTGCGGGCCACAGTGTCCCCAAGCTCCTGTGTGACAGGTGTGGTCCCTGGCTGGTGCTACCAGAACGGAGAAACCTAAGAGGAGCGGCATCCAGAGGGCAGAACTGGGGAGCCCCTATTGCCCCCTGCAGGGCCACCTCTGCTGTGACTCCCTGCCTGCTCCGAGCTCCCAGTGATGACGCCGCCTGATCATGCAGCCGGTTGGCCCAAACCCACCTTCCTCCTCACAGGGAAGGACCTGGGCATTCTGTCACAGAGACGGGGAGCTGCTGCTGCTCTGCTCCAGCACAGGGTGAGGCGCCAGCTTAGGTCCACAGCACATCTCTGGGGTGGCCGAGATCTAAAGGTCCCTGGGATGGGAAGGTGACAAGACGCTGGGCAGGGCACTGTACTCAGCTGTGGACCCCGCTGGGGAGTGCTCACCTGACGAGTCTGGAGGAGGTGAGGCCGACCCAGAGAGGGGTGTGCTGGCCGTGGTGCGGGTGCATCCTGTCCTGGCTCCTCCCTCTCTCTGCCTCCGGGTCACCACAGTATGAGCAACTCTGCTCCACCAGCCCCTTCCTGCTGTGAGCCGGCAGCTCCAGATGGACCACTGAAAGCTTCAGCTAACTTCTCCTGTGAGTTTGTGGGTGCTGTGTTGGGTGCTCTGTCCCAGGAGGAGAAAGCGACAGAGACACTTGGAGCAAGAAACAAGACTCTGGCCAGGATGATTCTGTCCAAGGGGCCTGGGGCTGGCGCGTGAGCGTGACGCGTACCACGGCTGACTCCTGCTAACATCCCTTCTCCTCCCTCCGCTCCACCTTGAGGCGTGCACCTTATTTTCAGAGTGTCTGTGTATCATTTACAAAATTGCTTCAGACTTAGGAATTGATGACTTAATAAGGCAGAAGGTATATAAGTACTGAGCCCAACCTCAAAAATATGAATTCAGCCAAAACTAAATTGCGCTTGTCAGGAGAAAACATCAAGAGTATATTATAGAGAGAACAAGAAGCTGAGAAACGCCACAGGCTAACGCTTCGGGATTGGACAGTCATGCTCCCAAGTGAGCATTCAGTGATGCTCTTGGAGAATGCAGAAGAGTGTTGCAGAAGCCTGAGTAGCCTTCCAAGTTATTAGTATACGTGAGAAGACAAACACATTTGAAAATAACAAAGTAAGAGTTAACTTAAGAGCTTATATACTGGTACCTTGAAAAAAGTATAAAGAGTCACCCTACTGGTTGACTTTTACAAATCTGATGGAGGAAAGATTACTGGAGCCGTGTGACTCAAGGGATGGCCCTGCCACAGTGGGCTGCCTGCCATCCAGCCTCCTTCCAAGAGCATGGCCAGGGTGGAGCTGCCCAGGGGGACAGGGACCCGGAGAAGCTCTGTGGAGTGCCAGGCCACAGGAGCCCAGAGGAGCGTCTCGGACCCACTCAGGCCTGGGGAGGAAACGAACAAGAATAGAATCTACCAGGGGAGGGAAATCAAGAGCCGTGGAGTGAGACAAGAAGGCGAGCGGAGGCAGGGTAGGGGGGCTCCAGGGTCGTCTGGTGACTTTTGTCCAGGATAGAGAGCGTGAGGCAGTCAGCCACCAGCCCAGGGACACCTTGGACTGTGATCGCTCAGCAGTGTGTGGTGACAGGAGGGAAGGATGGTGGTGGCTCTGCTCACCACTGGCCTGGGAGCCAAGCCAAGTAGAGGGATGACCTTGGGGGCTGACATTGGCCACACCCGGTGCCCAGGTCTCATCTTTCAGAAGGGATGCCAAGCCCAAGACCCAAGGCTGCCTGTGCTAGTGACTCCCCGATCTGTCACTGCGTCTGACAGTCCATGTCCCCAATGCCTACTTCTGGGCGGTGACGCCACCCAGAGCCCAGCAGGCTTGGGAGGGAGTGGTGGTTTGCTTCCCATCACACCCTGCCTGGCATTGTACTCCTGTGGCAGCTCCGCCTATGCCACAGCTCCCACCAGAGGACCGCTGGAGCCTGCTGCAGCGGGAAAGCCTTGGCTCCTTGCCCTCAGCCCTGGGTTTCTTCCCTCAGCTGCCTGGGCCACTGGGAATGCTCCTTCCTTAAATCATCTGTGCTAATATCTGAATTGAAATCCACTTATTTATTGATTTAGATACTGGTGATTGAACCCAAGCCACAACCCCACCACTTTTGTTTTTTATTTGATACGGGGTCTTCTTAAGTTGCTCAAGATGGGCATCAGCCTGCAACCCTCTTGCCTCAGCCTCCCAGGCACAGGGAGATCATAGGCAGGCACCCTAGGGCCGCTGCTAATGGTGCAGAGGCCCAGACTCCAGCTGGGCTTCTCCATGCGGCCGTGTGTCTGGCTGTTGTGACCCCATTATGAGACAGAAACTTCATGCTCTCCAGGTACTTGGGATGGAACAAACAGGGCCAGGAGGCAGGACAGGCTGGTGGCCGGGCACTTTGGATTAAGGTCCTCAGAGAATCTGGTGGGGGGGTGTCTCTAAACGTTGCTGGTTGCCCAGTGTCTCTGATTTCCGCCAGCTTGTTCACATAGCTCTGCAGCTGGGACCACACAGGTGTGGCTGTCAGAAGAGGCCTGGAGGCCCCCTGTCCCCAGGGTGAGGCAGGACCGAGCTGCTTGGGAGAGCACCCGTGGTTTCAGCCAAGGGTCCCGGGTTCTGGCAATTGGGCTCTGTCCACTGGGGAGGCCTTGGGCTCCTAGGGTCTGCCTGCCATCTCAGCAGTGCAGCCCTCGGTTTTAGGGGCTCCTTCCTACTCTGCTGCCCCTTTGATGGGTGCTCAGCATCGCTAGCCGAAGCCCTGGAAAGGCCTGAGGTGGCAGCCTCCTCTGGGTATGGTGCAGCAATAGCGCCAGCCATGTGCAGGCCTGGCGGGGGCCAGAAATGGGCAGCGGTGAGAAGACGCCAGTCCTACCTGAGAACCTGCCAATGGGGACAAAGGCACCAGGCTGCGGTGCTGGCATCTCCCCTGGACAACAGCGCTGCTCTGGAACTCTTGAGCAGGGCCTCACTGCTCCCAAGCCACCAGACTGAGTGTCCTCAAGCCACCTGCTGTCACCAGCCTGAGGCTCTTGGGTCCAGGCTTCTCCCCAGCAAGAGACAGAGGACAACACTCCCTAGAGTGTTGCTGAGCCAGGAGGGAGGGAGGGAGGGAGGGAGATAATTTTTGAATTGTGTAAGGTTTCCTGCAGGCTTTCAGAAGACATTCTAACCTAAATTATATACAGAAATTCTCAGTCTTTGTTTATAATTTTGCATTCAAGGCTACATGGAGCTTAGGAACTATGATTGTTAGCAACTTCGGGCAGAGAATAAAACCACCGATGCCATTACAAAACAAACAGGAAATCTGATGACATCTTCTCTATCTGAGGTCGCAGCTCCCAGGCGGTGCTGAAGTCATTGTCCTTACCTGGGACACTGCCCAGCACCACCCCGCCTAGGTCCCAGGCATGGGTGCCAGTCTGCCTTGGAGTGCTGCTGGGATGCCAAGGTGCAAAGTTCCTCTCCAGAGAGCCCTCCCTCTCAGCTGGCTTCCCCTAAGGTCTGAGAGGGTGAACACCCAGGACCCCAGCACCAAGCCCAAGTTCATTCATGATACTGGCTGCCCAGAGGACAGCGCTGGCGCATGGCTGGCTGGAATCTTGTGGTGTGGACAAGCATATATATTTTTTAAAAAATGTATTTAGTACAGGGCCTATGGGGTCTCACTACACAGATCAGACTCTAGCCATCCTCCTGTTTTTAGCCTCCCAAGCGCTGAGATTACAGGTGCGCACCACCACACCCAGTTTCAGTCTCTGTCTCAGCATGCCCTGGAGACAGGGCTGGCATGAGACAGGCATCTGTGTTTGTACCAAGGTCCCAATGGAGATTCTGCTATGAGTAAAACTAGAATTGGGAAGCTGGCTGATAGAGATACTTGGAGATGAAAGCTTCTTCATATTGTCCCTCTGCTTCGGACTAATTCCTAAAAATACAAAGAGCTAGTTGTGGTGCTGCATACTTATGATTACAGACTGGGGAGGCTGAGGCAGGAAGGTTGCCATGAAGTCAGGGCCATCCTGGGCTACACAGTGAGCTTGTCTTCCAATCCCTCAATCAATCAACCAAATAAATAAAGACAGTTTCCAAGATGTTCATGGAATGACTTTTTTTTTTTTTTTTTTTTTTTTTTTACATTTTTCAACTAGTTAGGACAAAAACATTACAATGATTGGCTTCTTTCATTTAGTTACATAAATAAAATTTTTATAAATATCTCTTTATAAACAATATAAATAGCTTTACAACATAAATACATTTATGCATGACATGAATTTACAAACAGCAATGTTTTACAGCTGGTTTTGTCAGTCTCTTAAAAACCATCCCTTGCCGTCAGGTCGGTGTAGGTGTGTTCCATGTATATAATATATATATATATATATAATATATATATATAACTTTTTATTTTTCATTTCCAAGAAAAAACAAACAATAAAATCATACCCTCCCCAGCCCAAATAATAATAAAACAGCTGGTGCTGTGTTTTCCGAGTACCAAGAGAAGAAAAAAAAAGAAGAGAGAAATGTAAAAGCCACATCGCATTGGAGGTGTTTCCAGATGCCGGCGGCTGGAGACCAAGGATGACCTCAGCGTGCGGAGCAATTCCCAGTCCTGAAACAGAGGACACAGCACGCTCAGTTCTGGGCCCTTGGCTTATGGGGCATTTCTAGAACTTTCTACTCCTTTCTGCAGCAGCAGGAGGCCCCTGACTGTGGTCCTGCAGACCTCCGGTGGAGGCCAAACCAGTAGAGGAGGGCCCTTGCCGGGTATGTCTCCTGTGGCCACGGCACTAGTGCCTCCAGCACAGGTGGAACCAGGAAGCAGCCAGGCCTCCTTCTAGCTCTGCCTACCTATAGTACATGCCCTGGGCCCATGCTTGGTGCAGCCTGGTGACACAAGGAGAGGGACACCAGCCCCTGCCATTTCATTTATTTATTTATTTATTTATTTATTTATTTATTTATTTATTTATTTAATTTCTGCAACACAGACCCTTACTTCATTGCCAGCCTCTGATCAGTGTGTCTGGGTGACTGTGCAGGGGCAGAGTATAGAAATATCTGGGGACTCAGGGGTTCTGACCTTGATTCCCTAGTGGCCCTGGTTAGCTCTGAGTATGGCTCTTCTCACCCATAAAATGGATAATAGCCACCTCCCAGGGCAGGCGCTGGCTGGGATGGCAGGAGCCTCCTGTTAGCCTCAGGCAGTGGCTGGGTCACAGCTGCTGCTCAGGGGACAGCACTTTCTCTCATTGGGGCCCCTTGGGAGAAGGCAGAGGCTGGCGCCAGCTGTAGGCGGACAGCCTAGCTGGTCTTGGGGTTTGGGAGGACCAGATGATGGGACAGCACTGTGCTCAGTCCCTGCCACAACTGTGGCCGCTCCAGGTCCAAGCATGGTGCCTCCCCCCCCCCCAGGATGGCGCACGCAGAGGGCCCGCAGGCTGGAGCAGCTTGGTCAGCTCTCCCACTGACTTCCTTGGCTGTTCAATGTGTCTGAACAGATGACAGATGTCTGTGATGTTCTGGGGCCCAGGGACAGAGTGTTCATTGAGGTGCCATCTACACCCAGTATCTGTCATTAGTATTTTATAATCAAAACCTATAACCACTGGCGACAGTCATTATGGTGGTGCTTGGAGCCAAAGTCACTCCAGAGTGGAGAAACGGACATAGCCTCGAAGGCCTTCCAACTGCATGGAAAATCTACACGGTCTCTCTCTTCAAGGCTGGACCAGGCACTTCACTCAGGGAATGCAGATACCACAAGGATGACCTGCTCTCTCACCAGGAACATCTAAGGGCTCATCTAAGGTGAGCCCTTCTGGGGAGCTGGCCACCTGCCCTGGTCCAGTGGTGAAGTCTTAGCATCTGGATTTCTCCTACCTGGCATCTCACACCACCCACGTGGGCACCCTGAATACCCAGCCCAAGAACAAGGCACCTTCAAGAAGTGTGTGGGCACAGACCCAGAGAAGGGCCACTCACTTTTGTTTAGGTTCTGAAGTCTGAGCTTAGCATTTAAATCACTGACTGAAATGCTATCTTGCTCTTCATGCTATTATTGTTTGAAGGCAGAAGAGAAGAGAGCCAACATCACTTTGGCCGTCCCCGAGTACCTGTGCAGGGAAGGGTCCAGGTCATAGACTCTTCCAAACTGGGAAGGAGCACCCAGACTCCCAAAGCCAGCACACAGTCTGCTGGCTGCAGACAGAGGAAGCGGATGCTGAAACCAAGCAGGCAGCAGGTGGTAGGGCTGCCAGGCTAGGCTGTATTGCTCCTCTGGTCATTGGCAAATATTCCACAGAGCCACGCTCACCTTTGGCTAGGGCCTGGCCCTGCAGTTGGGCATGAGTTAATAAGGGGACAGGAATAGGTTCACAAATTGGTGGTGCCTACTGCAAGAGCGTGCTGTGGAGAAAGCTTGGGCAGTGCGCTGGAGGGACTGTGGGTGCCCATAAGCATCCCTCCTGGGTGCAGCAGGCTGGGTGTGGGATGCGTGCTGGCATCAGCTTGGCCAGCTAGGCAGTGCTGGGAGGTGGCAGACCTGACCCTAATGCAGTGCCAGTGTCAGATGTTATTGCATGCACACCAGAGTGCTGTGGAAAGGGGTGGGAGAGTGTCTCGGTCACAACAAACTGCCACCAAGCAGTACCTGGCAAGGCTGAGGTGTCCACTGCTGGAGGGTGAAGGGACTACAGGAGAAACATTGAGCTCAGAGCAAGGCTAGGGTTGGAGAGAAGCTCCCTTTGGGACCTGTCAAGTTTGAGGGTGGGGCAGGAGGTAAGATTTATATTAGTCTGTTCCTTTCCCTGCCATGAAACCGGGTCACAGATACCAAGCTTTGCCCCCGCAGCAGCAGCAGCAGCAGCGTCAGGACCCTGGACAGACCAGTTTGCCCACAGTCAGTTTGGAGAAGGACAGAGGACCCGGGTGCCCCAGGCGGAAGGGCGGCCAACGCTGCCAGCTGAACTGATCTGCACAGGCGTGGGGAAGGCGTTTCTCGGCATCTGTCCTGATGCTTAGCCAATCTTCCCTCCATCCCTGAGGCCACTACGCCAAGGCTGCGAGCCCTCCTGTGGTGTGGGAGACCTCAAAAGCCTCTCTGTTTCTCCGGGGGAAGCCAGAGGGAGAGTTCATCCAGGCCAAGCCATTTCTGACCTTGCCCTGTTTCCCTAACCACTATCCTTCACTTCCTTCATCTGTAAAATGGGATGATAATTGGGGTGGCAGGCAAAGCCTCGCGTACCCTCGAATTCATGGCTGGATCGCCTTGCTCCGCTCTGAAGGCCGCCTGGTTTGCATCGGTCCCGGGCCCGTGCCCGCGCATTAGCGAGTAGCCGGCCCTGCCGGCGGGGACCCCGGGTGGGTTCGGTTCCGCCGCGCGCCGGGCGGCCGGGACGGGAGTACTCACCACCGCCAGGGGGCGCCACACTAACATCCCAGGCCGCTCATGGAGCCGATCCGGTCCAGCTTGAGGCCGAAGCAGCCTTTGGACAAACCCTTCTTGTTGCCTGCTTTGTATTTGCGCGCGTTGGGGTGCTCATGCAGAAGGCGGGCCCACGCCGCCCGCGACTTGGTGTCCACGCGCAGGTCCCGGAGCAGTCGCGACCGGTCACCCTTGAGGTTTGCGCTGCCGCCCCCGGGGGTCTTGTCGCCCTTCTTCTGACCGCCGCCAGCAGCCTGGGGCTCGGCCACCTCTTCCCCTGGGGAGTTTCGCGGGGCCTATCGGAGAAAGAGTGGGCAGGTGACAGGACCACTGCTGCAGCTCAGGTGACGTGTGGCTCCCAATTCCCCAGTCGCCTACGTCGTTAACGAGCCCCGAGCGCGCGACGGCTCAGCGTGCATCCACCTGCCGCGGCTGCCCGCTCCTTCGGGGAGCCCGCAGGCCTTGTCTCCCTCGCCTCCTGCTGAGCCAGACACATTGGACGGAGGCGCCGCGCACGTGCAGAGGTCGGAGGACCCATGAGTGTGGGCTTCCAGGGCAATTTTAGGGGGCCTTGCTGCGTCCCTACGCTCTCCGCTCGGCCCCGTGCTCAGCGGCCTCGCAGACCCAGTGCCCTCCACGCCCCTCGCCGGCCCACCATCCCCGCGACAGCACCCACCTTCGGTGGCGTCCCGGGCTTGGCTTCGGAGGGCCGGAGCGAGAGTAGGGTGAGCAGCAGAGCGCAAGCGAGCAGCTGGGAGAGGTGCATGGTGCCGCTGGGGCCGCCGGGCACGGAGCGGGCTCCGCGCAGACGCAAGTCCCAGTGCAGAGCGGCGCCGGCTGGGTGCGCTCTGAGCCCGCGGCGCCCCTCGAGCCTTTATAGCCCAACCTGCCGCTGATGTCATCGCCCCGCCCACTCGGCGGTCCTGGCCAATGGCACAGCACACGCGGCCGCCGCAAAGGCCTGGAGAAGGCTGCCGGGGCTGCCCGGGTCCCCACCCCTAACCTAGCCTGGGGGACCCGGCAGCGCAGCGGGCTCCCTGAGGCAGTGCTGCGAGCCGCTCGCGGCGCGCGCTCTGAAACCACAGCTGTACAGCGCTCGCGGCGACCTGCCAGGGCTTATGCGCCCAGGGCGCGGTGCTCCCGTGGTGACCTCGCCACACGCGCCCTACCTGGGAGGGAGCGGCTCCCTTCACGGCAGGTGCAAAGACTGCTTCAAGGAACTAAGTCACACAAAATCACGCGGTCAAAAAGTTCACGCTGCCAGCAATCCACGCAGACCTGCCCTGTTGCCAAACTTCCCTGGGCAGCCACCCGGCAGGCGCGGGCTGGCATCGCGCCCTCACTTTTACTTGCTCTCCAGGCGGGGAGCGGCGACTCCGCCAGTGCCATTAGATTGGAGAAGTAGTGAATGGCGCGGGGGACGCCACGGGCTAGGGCAGGGAGAGCGAGGTTTCCCCGGGCCGACGAGGGGGTGCAAGTCTTCTACACTCGGAAGTGCAAGCATTTTGCCAGCCTGCGTGTCTGAACATGAGCCGGGAACCAGGTAGACGGTGCGTGAGTCCAGGCCGCAAACACCGGTGCTGGCGCGCGACAGCGGCGCCGTGTGCTCATCCCCGGGTCTCGGGATCTGCAATGGGGTGCGCTCTGCGCGCCGAGTTCCAGGTCCTTGTAGGAGGTGGCTTCTAGGATCTGAAGCCTATGATGGTCGCTCTAGTGTCTGTGCTCCAAAAGAGGCTGCAGAGGGACCCTGACACGATCCAGGGCCTGCCTGGCTTCCAAAAGTCGGGACAGGAGCTCCCTTCGAGGCTTGGGCTGTGGAGGGGTCCCACAGTGACTATCCAACGGGGCCATATATCTCGGCCACTCATGATGTCTTCTCCAGGGCCTGGGCCTCTGGCTTCCTTGACTCTTGCAAAATGGAGCTTGGTGAGGGAATCTGTGGCCCAGGCTGCTGCACAGCCTGAGGGTTTGGAGGAAAGAAAGCTGGCTGAAATCTGGGGCATGTTGGCAGCTCCGAGGGGTGGTGTTTTTCAGAAAAGGTGGGGGAGCTTCGCCTCCAGGGACCTTGCGACCCAGGCACTCCAGGGTGGCTCTGGTGGTGACCCAGGCCCTGGAGTGCTGGAAGCGGAGACCTCTGGCTTCCCTTGGTCTCTCTCCCCTCCCCCTTCTCACTCTTGGCCCTGAGTAGGAGACTCAGGAGACCTTCCTGTACCTCATTTTATGTAAGCAATAACCCTCTCAAGAGCCTTAGGCTTGGGCCGCAGCTCCAACTCCCTGGGAAGATCATTGTTTGTCATTCTGGTGAGTTGACCAGCGCTTGCAGACAGCACCCCTGACTGATTCCCTCTCACGTTCACGCCCATGGAGTGATGTGACTCTTTCCCTTGAGAACAAAGGATGGGAAGCAAGGAGGAGGAGGAGCTGTGGAAGTCCCATCCCCTCTTTATCTGCTGGGCAGAGTGAGGACACCATCTGAACTTCTCTGGGACTTGCTTTACCTTGACCGGTTTTCAGAGCCAGGCAAACTGACTCTAAAGCCATGCATTGGGTCAGTGTCCAGGGTGCAGCAGCTACACCCATTCAAAGCCCCTTAAGAAGGGGAGGTCAGGAGCTTCTGGTGCTCAGGGTGACCTCCTTTGAATGTCTGTAGTTGGGTTCTACCTGTCTTCTGTGTCCCTAAACAAGCTTGCTGCAGGTTCCCTTCTGTCTGACATTTTTGGAGACAATCTCACTAGGTAGTGCAGGCTGGCCTTGAACTCACTGTGTAGCAAATGCTGACCTCAAACTTTTGGTGATCTTCCTGCCTCAGCCTCCTGAGTGCTGGAAGTGCTTGTGCCAGTGTTGGATGGAGAAAACTCCTGGCTTTCCTGGTGCACTGTGCCAGTCTAGCATTGGGCTGCAGGGATCTCCAGTGAGGGAGGAAATGGGCACCAGGCTGTCAGGGGCAGACGAAGGTTCCCAGCTCTGTAATATGATCTTCCTGCCAGCCTGGGTATTTATTTAACTTTGGAAATAATTACTAAATTCTTCTTCTTCTTCTTCTTCTTCTTCTTCTTCTTCTTCTTCTTCTTCTTCTTCTTCTTCTTCTTCTTCTTCTTCTTCTTCTTCTTCTTCTTCTTCTTCTTCTTTTGTCTTTTTGAGACAGGGGCTCACTCTGTAGTTCAGGCTGGTGTTGAGCTCACTTTTGTAGCCCAGGCTGGTCTCAAACTCACACCAATCCTCCTGCCTCAGCCTCCCAC
>PVJA010012367.1:9141-52338 GCA_004027025.1 Myocastor coypus | reverse complement strand
AAGAAGAAGAAGAAGAAGAAGAAGAAGAAGAAGAAGAAGAAGAAGAAGAAGAAGAAGAAGAAGAAGAAGAAGAAAAGAAGAGGAAGAGGAGGAGGAAGAAAAAGAAGAAAGCTTAAGCATTAACTGCTTTTTTCAAAAGCCCAGCAGAAACCAGTACAATTAATCAAAACCATTCTGCATTTATACCTAAATATATTTCTTTTTTTAAACTTCATTTTATTATTTATGTTAAGGCTGGTTCAGCCTGCCCTGAGGGTGGGGCTGGTGCAGCATGTGGTGCCAGGAATTAAACTGTGGTCCCTGTAGTTATCTAAACTTGCTTAAGCATGCGCTTTAGACTGCTGAGCCATCTCGCCGGCCCTTCTAAATGTATCTTTTTCCTTTCTTTTGTCTTTTTCCTCATCCCAGTTTTTCTTTCCCATTGAAAAAATTCTTTCCCTTTCATGGTATTTATTTTACCTTTTAAATTGTGTTTACTCTTTCAAGTTCTCACACTAGCAAGATAATACAATGTTTGCACATGTGGACTTATTTCACTTACCATTAGTTTTTAGCTGCACCTGTTTATCTAAAAAAGCCTCAAATATATCTTTTTTTTTTTTTAATAGCTGAATAATACTCTGTTTTGTGAAAATACCGTCTTTTTTTTACCATTCCTCAACTGATGGACATTTGAGTTGTTTCCAAGATTTAGCTATAGCAAACTGTGCTTCTGTAAACATGGGTGCACATATCACAAAGGTATGATGATTTCAGTTCTTTTGGAAAAATACCTAAAAGGGGAATAGCTGGCTTGAATGGGACCTCCAATCCTAGCTTTGTGAAGAATCTACTTACTGGGGCCAGGGAGATAGCTCCGTGGCACAAGTGCCTGCCTGGCAAGTGCAAGGTTCTGAGTTCGAACCCAGGTCCCGCAAAAAAAAAAAAAAAAAAAAAAAAAAAAAAGAATCTACTTACTGACTTTCATAATGGTTGTACCAGCCTGCACTCCTACCAACAGTGGAAAAAGATTCCTTTTTTCCCCCATAGCCTCTCCAGCATTTGTTATTAGCTGACTTTTTGATATTCTTTCTGGTGTTAGTATCTCAGCATTATTTTAATTTGTGTCTCTTGAATAACCAATGATGGTGAACTTTTTTATGTATTTATTTTCCATTTGTATCTCTTCGTTTATGAAGTACATATTCATCTCAGATGCCCATTTTTGGATTGGGTCTTTGAATTTTGAAGTTCTGATTTTTTTTTGGTGGGATAGGGGTTCAAACTCACAACCTTGGAGTTGCCAAGCGGGCATTTGTGCCACAGAGCTATCTCCCCAGCCCCCTGATTTTTAAAAAATTCTTTATATGTTCCAGAGAAGAGGCTTTTGTCAGAAAGACAGTCTGTTATAACTTTTTCCCTATTTGTGGCTTTTATTTTTACTCTGTTGATGATTGCTTTTGGTTTCCTTGTTTATTTTTGCAGAACTGGGGATTGAACTCAGGCCTTTGTGCTTGCCAGGCAAGTACTTATTCTACCGAGCTATCTCCTCAGCTCCTGGTGATTTCTTTTGGTGTGAAGAAAGTTTTCAAAAACTTTAAGTAATTGTTGATTACTTCCACATTTGTCAAAGTAATTGTTGATTCTTTGAAGTATTTCCTATGTAGTCTGATTTTTGTTCACAGACTCTTTACCTACTCCTGTACTGAAGATTTCCACCTACTTTCTCTTCCAGAAGATTTAGTATTTCAGTTTAAATACTTAAATCTTTGATCTATTTTGTCTATAGTTTTGTGTGTGGTGATAGGCATGAATCTAATTTAAGTTTTCAGCATGTGAAAAGCCAGTATTTCCTGCTAAAGCTTAACCAAACTGTACTATATATTCCCAGCCTTTTTATTTTTTATTTTGAGACAAGATCTCCCTAAGTCTCAGGCTGTGATGGGACTTGCAATCCTCCTGCCACAGCCTCTGACAGTGGCAGAATTACAAGTGTGTGCCAACAAGCCCAGCCGTCAGCTCCCTTTTAAGTAGCACAGATATGTTGCACAGGGGTCTAGGCAGAATGAATAGGTATATGGTGTGATTGGTGGCTTTGTATGCTTAGCCCTTCGGGGGAGTTCTCTAGACTGTCTTTCATTGACCCTTCTCCATTTGTGCTTGTTCTTCAAGAGACCCAGCTTTAACATTATTGAGGAATGACATAAATTCCAGTTATATCTGCTTTTCTTAAATACATTTTTTGGTGTTGGAGGTGGAACCCAAGGCTTGTGCAGGCTGGGCGTGTTCTGCAGTGACGCACTCCCCAGCCCTGGGTCTTTCCTGTGATGGTGATGGTTCTAAGGGTGCCTCTGCCTCCCTCTCAGCAGGGCCCAGCTTGTTTTACTAGAGCAGCCTGAGAGACCCTGGCCTTGGAGCAGCCTCCTTCTGCACTGTCACTGACTGCTCCCCTCACACTCCATGCTCTGACACCTCTAGAAATAATTTTGAAAAATCGTATGCTCTTTTGCATAATTTTTAGTGAATGTTGAACATTTTGAATATATTTAAATGCCAGATTTTGAAAATATATGCTAAATCCATTATATCCCTTGTTCGAAGGTTTTCCTTTAAGGGCGATTCCTCCCCTTCCCACATGGAGCAGTATCTGGAGACATCTCTATTGATCACAAGAGTGTGTATGTGCACACCTGTGTGTGTACAGTGTGTATGCACATGTGCAAAGGCCAGGCACGCTGCTTCATACACTCCAATGCACTTGACAGGAAATTATAAGCAGGAATTCTCCAGCTCAAAATGCTGAGTTCAGCGCTGAGACTGGGACTTTTGACCATATCCAGAAGAATCTTAACTTAGCAGTCAGTGATTTTTGCACTCATAAACATAAATGTAAAAAAAAAAAAAAAAAAAAAAACTTCTGAATTTTTTTTTTAAACTTCTGAATTTTGATCCTTTTCTTCTTGAAATCTTGTTTACTTTCTCTTTGGCCCAAATAATTTTATCCTAAGGAAATATATTTATGCTTGAAAGGATTATTAACTACCATTTAATTTTGGTGTACATACTATGTACATAGAGTGAAAAATTATTTTCAAGTATTCTATGAGTAGAAGGTTCTAGAGGTTAATGTTTTCCTCCATTTTGATGTATCATTCACAATTGGTCAAAATATCCTAAATATATTGCAATTTACAGATGAGTTTTAAAAATAGAGAAAGCTTTTGATTGCAATTCTCTTTCTATAGATAGATATAGGTATAGATATAGATATAAATATAGATATATACCAATATATGTAGATATGTATCTCTAGCCCTTTTTATTTTATCTTGAGACACAGTCTCATTAAATTTCCTGCCTGGCCTGGAACTTGTGATTCTCCTTCAGCCTTCCAAGTAAGAGAGATAACAAGTATGCACCCTATGCCCAGCCAAAATATGTCTCTTAAGGGGATGAAGTGGGCAGGAGACTTCAGAGACCTGCTTGTAGTCTTTGTTGAAGTGGAGTGGGAGCTGCGGAAGGGAAGCGGAGAACCTTCTGTGTGAGTCACCCTCTCCCAACGGGGTGGCAAGTGAGAGTCAGCATATTTTCTCACAATGATTAATTTCAAGGAAGAAAACATATGGACACTGAGGATTTTAAAATGGATTTCCTTATGGCTGTGCCCACGTACGCTCTGGAAGGTCTTCATGTTCCTCTAGAGGAATTATTCTATCAGCTTGATTTGACTTGTTCTAGCTCTCTGGGTAACTAAGCAACTCTTTTCTTGTAAATGCTTTAGAAGATTTGTGAATGCTGCTAACACATGTTAAAGAAGCCTACACCAGTGTATATGATAAATATTTGATAAGTCAGACAAGTAGAATTGCTCACAGGAGGCATAACTAATGGAGGATGCATAGACTGACTCACAGTTGAGAGTTCTTGTTTTAGAGTTGCACACAAGACCCCAAGTCTCTCTGATCCAATCTCCATTTCCAACAGCTGTGTGACTGGAGGTCACTTATTGCCTGCTGTGACTCACAACTTTGTCTCCCATCTTTGGGATTAGAAGTAGTGTTCTCATTAGCTTGTGAGATTTAGATGAGGCTATCAGCCGGGCGTGGTGGCTCACGCCTGTAATCCCAGCACTCGGGAGGCTGAGGCAGGAGGATTGGTGCAAGTTCGAGACCAGCCTGGGCTACAAAAGTGAGCTCAGGACCAGCCTCAACTGCATAGCGAGACCCTGTCTCAAAAAGACACAAAAAAAAAAAAAAAAAAAAAAAAAAAAAAAAAAAATGAGGCTATCTACATGAAGCACTTAGTACAATGCCCAGGGCATGTGCTCTTCACTCAACAAGTATTAGGTGTTATCTTTGAATATCACAGAGAGTTGGGGATGTAATTTAGTAGTTGAGGTCTTTGGCTTAATCTCTAGCACCACAACAAGCAAACAAGACGATTGGCATCTCTAGATATGATAGTGTTTACTTATGCAGGAATGAAGACTGCTAAGGTGCTGCACTAGTGATTTCAGTCTTGTTTCTTATACCATGGCTCTTTGGTGCATGAGTTACTGCAGCTCACCATACTATTGGTGTGACAGCCTTCAGACTTCACTACTCTCAAGGGGTTTTGGAAGCCCAAGGCTTTGCCTGTTGCTGTCCTCTCATCTTCAGCTTCACAAAGACAAATGTAAATGCAGAAAGAGTGCTGTCCAGAAAGATGAAATTCTGAATGAAATTATTTTTTTAAATATTCTCAGAACACTGCCTAGTACTTGCGTGGTGTAGATGAACCGCGTCCAGGTTCCTAGGGGGTCACTTGCACGGAACCTAGGTAAAGTAAAGTCATTTGTTCAAGTAACAATACCAAAGTACCTTAATCCTTGTATCGACAACAGTGCTATTGGGTTGCACAGTTTTAATCCCCGAGGAGTTGTCTCTTAACATTAAACTGTCCAAACAGTATTTATATCAGTGACTACCCTGCAAGATCACTTAACCCTGCACTGCCGTTTAAAAGTAGTTAATGACAGAACCAGCAAGACTGGCTCCTTATGAATGATCGCATAAGTTCGACCTGTGCTGTCATGGTTTATGGAGGAAGGCAGTTTGTCCATACCCTGCTTCCACCACAGCAGGTAATTTGAAATAAAATGAGACAGTTTCTACAAGCAGATTGATTTGGGAATCTCGCCTGTTCTTCCCTTTGACCCTTGCCAAGTTGACACTACAAAGATTGTGACTTTAAAAAATGATGGGGTGCAAATACATTTAGGTGATGATTTACCGCATGCTGAAGCAAGGCCAGTGTGTCCAGAGTGATGCTGTGAGCGAAGGTAATCGTGAACTTTAACAAGTCCTGCCTGGTGCTGTTGAGCCCTCTTAATTATCCTCCCAGGTGAATCTGCTCCATCAAGTAGTTTATAATCTCGATAAAAGGCGAGGCACCCAGTTCCTTGGTTCACTAACCAGGAACTAGGGGTTCACTTTCAAGATTGAGATTAGTATTTATGGTAAACTTAGTGGAAGTTACAGATTCAGTTTGTTATATTGGTTAAAACAAAACAGCTTACCTATGAGGACATGAGGGCAAGAAACTGCGTTCTTCTCCACATATCTCTTTCTCCTTTTTTTATCCCCTTGGTTTTTGTAAATATGGATAAACAGACACAAAAGGAAGGAAGCCCTGTGATTCAAGAGTGATAATCTGACTATTTCGATAGTCAAAAAGTTATCAGGAAAAAGTTATTAGGATTACTTGACAAGAAACACACACACACACACACACACACACACACACACACACATACAAACATACACTCCCACGATGCACTAGCCCTTATAATCATATTTAGATTATTTTTCAAATACAGTGCTGGGCATGGAACCTGGTATCTCGGCATGCCAGGCAACCACTCTACCACGGAGCTACACTCCACTTTGAGGTTTCACACCAAATGATATGTAACAAGTGGACAAATATTTCTTACTTCAGCTCTGGTACTGTTTATCTTAGATGTGAGTTTTGATTTGATTCATCAATAAAATTTAAAAATTAACTGTCTGCAAGAACAATAATAAAATGACAGTCAAAAAACTTCTTTAAAAAGCCTTTTCTGGGTCCAAAATATATGTAATATTTAGGTTATGTTATTTTACATAAGCTTTGTGATAGGATTATCAATTTGTTAGTATTTGGATTCAAGCTGGAATATTGCATGATTTCTGATTTGCCAGAGAAAATATCTACAGTGTAAGGCTTATACAACAGGCTGCTCTATGTAGCTGTTGTGTTCCTCTCCATTCAGACCAGTTTGTTTGAAATATAATTTTGAAGATGCTAGTAAAAAAAAATATAACAAATTCCCTATTGGACTCTACTTAAATTATTTACTACCGCTTTGAGCCATGTCTTCATTGCACTATGTTAAAAGTATTTTGCTGAAATGTTTCTTTATGTTAGCCATCGAGTTTAATGGACGTGCTGTTTAATAAGCTTTCTACCTGTGTGGAGAGACTATTTGACCTCTCTGCTCTGCCACTGGTAGACATAGTTTAAGATTGCTTTGTGAAATAAAGCTGTCGGTAACATCAACAAAATAAAAAATGATCGTATTCCAATACTGTCTGCTGAGTACTATGACAGCGCTGAAATATGGAATAAAATTGAAAGTAGATTAGTTTTGGGTCTTAAGTCATATTTTGACAAGAAATAAGAGAGGAGAACATATCTTTGAACTTTTAGTTTTAAAGTTTTTAATGAAAATATTTATCATTTTGTAAGGTTGCTTCTTTCTTTATCACATCTAGGCTATATAACCTTAAAACAATCCATTCTCTTATTGTAAGGGATATAAATACTGCTCTATCTTTATACTAAACATCATAAAGGAGATACACACAGGAAGAGATGGTTTGACACTTTTAGTTTAAGGAGTGTCACGCTAATAAAAAAGCTTATTGAAGAGGCTGGAAAATCAGTCATTAATAAGCCACATATTTTTAGGCTATGTAAAGCATGTAAATACTGTGGACAAGCAGACTGCTTCTGCTGTATTTTTTGTTCGCGTTTTGGAATAGTTTGACTCTGAAGAGGAAGAATAAATATGTCAGTGGGAGAAAGCCGTCCTGTCGATGGCTTTCCACCTGCAGGAATTTGAAAACTGCCGAGACATGCAGATGGTGAAATGATTTCTTTCACTTCTTTGGTTACATATTAATCAGATGAAATCAGGATGAATAATAAATGGCAAGGCTGGCCAGTGGAGGCCGCCGGTGGAGGAGGTGACCGCCCCTCCTCTCCCAAAGTCCTGGCACCAAATGGGAGGGGGCGGAGTTTTAACCGTGCAGAACGCCTGCCCCTTCATTTCCTATGCAGAACAGGACGGGGTCATCAGCTCCCTGGGACCCTTGGGGGCGTGAACTTGGCCCTTGGCATTCTTTCCCTCCCGCGACAGAGTATGGAGGCCCTCTGAGGTCACAGGGCTGCCCTTGCCTTCCCCAGTGCACTGTCCCAGGCCAGTTCGTTGGCCAGAGAGCATACGAGGGCGACTTCTTAGCAAGAAATCTCTGTTGACTTTTCCCCTTCGGGTAAATGCAGATTATGCGCTAGCACAGGACTAAAACTTTGGCAGGACTCTGAGATGCTGTTTTTAGTCATGGGAAGGACAATCTTGTCCCAGTCATTTTTTATTTTTTTCCTTTCCAGTACTAGAGATCAAATCCAAGGACACTCTGCTACTGAGCTATATTCCCACCCCTTTTACATGTCTATTTCGAGTCAGAGCCTTGCTAAATTGCCCCAGCTTGCCTTGAACTTTCCTTCCTCCTGCCTCAGCCTCCTGAGTAGCAGGAATTTCAACTGTGCACCATCACGCCTGACTCTGCTATCCTAAGCTTAAAATTTCCATACTTATGAATGTAAAATGTATATCAAAAAGCAAAAGGATTTGCTACAGTTTCTAAAAAAAAAAAAAAAAAAAAAAAATTATAAGAACTTGATTCTCTGAGACCTCAGACATATTTTTAAAGCCTGACAAGGGAAGCAGTTTGCAAATGTAGAGGTGTATGAAGGAAAGCTGGTGCTCAGCCTTTGTAGAGTAGGCCAGTGGTTCAAGGGAGGCCCAGGATACTGTCCCTTCATTTGTTCCTTGACAGGGTTTTAACCTTGACTTTGCTAAGTAATTTCTTTAAACAGGACAATGAATTACTGTGGCCATTAGGTTAGCATCATTTGTCATCATCTACACAGGCTTGGCTCCTGGGGACAGAGGGTTGTGAAATAACCTTACAGATATCAGTGATTCAGACCAAATTTATATGTGTGCTTTTGCCATGAATCTTTTGGTCAAATGTCAAACTTTAGGTCCATTCAATAGGTGAGGGAGAGTGTTCTACTTTTGCTACTTTCAATAAAGCCAAAATTATTAATTCCATTTTTAGTTGCTCCACTTATCTGATTTCAGAAATCTGGAGTACAACCTTAATGCCAATGAATGTTAGAGTTGATCTGTAGAGTTTGGTGATTAAACTGGAAATAAGATTTATTTTAAAAATAATGGCCACCTAACCTGTGACATCCATCACTATTACAAAAGAATGGGGAAGATTAGGTGGGCAAATTTTTCACTGAAGCTCTTAGGCAGTCATTTGGCTGTTTACTTATGCATTCAGTAATTCTTTTTACATTTTATTTATTTATTTTCTTCAAAACAATACAGAAGTGGGGCTGGGGAGATAGCTCCATGGCACAAGTGCCTACCTAGCAAGTGCAAGGTTGTGAGTTTGAACCCTGGTCCCACAAAATAAATGACTAAATAAAATAATGCAGAATTTCATAACAGGATAATAGGAAATTAACAATGTTTGATATATTGCTTATTATTATCTTCAAAGCAGTTTTTCAGATTACCAGATACAGGCATGTAAAACTGATCTGACAATTAAACAGTAACTGTTCCTTTCAATAAACCAGTAAAAATTAGTAGTACAATTGTCTTAGCTATCAGACACACACACACACACACACACACATATATATATATATATATATATATACACATATATATGTAATTTTTTCCTCCACTCTTTTTTATCTTTTCTCCTATCCCAATTGTTCTTTCCTTTTGAACAATTTCTTTCCCTTTCATGATATCTGTTGTACCTTTTGTTTTTTATGTACTTTTTTCATTTCTTATACTAGGTACCAAATACAGGGCCAGCCAGATAGCTCAGCAGATTAAAGTGCCTGCTTAAGCAGAGGGCATCAGCTGGGACTTGATCCCTGGCATGCCATGCCAGCCCTGTGCCTGGGGCTCACTGAGACAGCGATTGAGACTGGGCATGGTGGCACACATCTATAATCCCAGCACTTGGGAGGCTGAAAATGGGGGAATCACTGCGAGTCTGATCTGTGTAGTAAGATCCTATAGACCCTGTACTAAATATATAAAAAGAAAGAAAATACAATGTTTACACATGGGGGTCTGATTTATTTCATTCATGAATATGGTCTTTAGCTACATCTATTTACCTATAAAAAGCCTTGAATTTATTTTTCTTTATAACTGGGTAATACTCTGTTGTATAAAATTACCACATCATTTTATCCATTCCTCAGATAATGGGCATTTGGGTTGTTTCTAAGATTTGGCTATGACAAATTGTGGTGCTATAAACATGAGTGTACATTATATTACTGAAACATAATGTTTTCAATTCTTCTAGAAAAATATCCAGAAAGGGAATAAGTGGCTCGAATGGGACCTGTAATCCTAGTTTTCCAAGGAATCTCTACACTGATTTCCACAGTGGTTGTACCAGTCTACACTCCCAACCATGGTAGAGAAGGACTTCTGTTGTCCCAAGCCCCATTGGCATTTGTTATTGGTTTATTTTTTGATGACAGCCATCTGGGGTAAGGTGGAATCTCAGTTTTGTTTTAATTTGCATTTCTTGAATGATCAAAGATGTTAAACATTCTTCATATATGTATTGCCATTTTTATTGCTTCCTCTGACAAGTATGTATTCATCTCAGATGTCCATTTTTTGACTGGGTTTTTGAATTTTGGGGGCCTGATTTTCATTTGGTAATACTTTAAAAATACTCAATTCGTTAGAAAAAAATTCTTAAACTTGGCATGACAGTGTAGACCTATAATACCAGCACTTGGGATGCTGAGGCAGGAGGGTTGCTGAGCATTTGAAGGAAGCCTAGGATACATGATGAGTTCAACGCTAGCCTGAGCTACATAGTGAGGCCTTATTTCAAAAAAGAGAAGAAATGGGGGGGGGGAGAAAGGAAAAGAAAAGATTTATTAAAGCAATATGTTACAATAAGAACCTTAGAGTTTTTGAGACAGGATCTTTCTATGTAGTTTAGTTTGGCCTTGAACTCACTATGTGGCCAAGGCTATCCTTGAATTCACCGTCTTCCTGCCTCAGCCTCCTGAGTGCTGAGATAGATGTGTACCATAATCCCCTGGTAAGATCCTTGCTCTGAAATTCGATCTTACACCTCTCTCATTACTGAGACAAAATACCTGACACCCAAAGTTAAAGGGGAAAAGGTTTATTTAGCTCAGTTAGTAGCAGTTTCAGACCATAGTTGGACTGCTCCAAGGCAGGGTGGCATATGGCAGAGGTGTCAAACAGGGGAATAGTTCATGATACCCACAAAAAGACCAAAGCAACAAGAGGGGAGACATCCTCTTTCTATTCCTTACATTGTATCCAATCAATCAGGACTAGGGCAGTGCCCATCACCCACATTTAATCCTAGCATCCTTCACCTGAGCCCTGCACTGGGAATCAATCGCACACCCAAGATTTAAACATTTCTGAAAAAAAAAAAACCTACCAATGACTGTATGGGGCCTTGGGGGACATCTAGACATAAACTATCAGTCCCTGGCCTTACAAATACTGGTGTGCATTACTTTATGCATAAGGCATTTAGTTCACCCCTAAGAGTTGCCAAAGAGTTTCAGCATTGCTGAAAAGTCCAAGTCTAAAGTCCACTCTGAAATTTAAGTCAAACTCTTAATTGTGAGTATCTGTACAAATGAAAAGAAAGTTAAAGACTTCAAATATACAGTGACACAAGGTGGACATGACCATTTTAAAAGGTACAAATAGGGGAATTGAACAGAACCAAAGCGTTGGGATTTATAAGGAAAACAATTTAGTATAGACACATAATTTATGGGATTACTTTATAGTAGTCACTCAAAAAGTCAAGTACAAAAGAATGCATGAAATCTGTTCACACTGTGTGCCTGGATCCCATAGTGATGCCCTGCACAAGTCCGGCTGAACAGCTGGAGCCCATGACAATGCCTCCCACAAGTTTACCTGGTGGCAATGTCTCATGTAAGCCTGTTTCAAGGATCTACACTGGGAAGGCCCAAGGGTCAGTGGTGGAAGCTAGCAAGTCTTTGCCAACAGGATGAAGGATTTGTGGCAACAGGCTGATGAATCTACACTGGATCCAGGAAGTGATGCTCAAAATAGGGACCAGAGCTGCCCTAAAGTGAACCACAGCCATCCTCAGTGACCAAAAGGTCCTGGGCTTCTCCAAGGATGACAGCCAACTTTGCATCAGGAAAGCCAGCATGACAAGCTCCTCTAGGAGCACCAGCAGCCCCACATTTTGTTCTCCAGTTCTTTTCACGTTGCTGGGAACAATCCTCAGGTGAGCCTCCCACTCTTTTTTTTTTTCTTGTTTCAGAACCTTTATTTGTTTATTCACTTATTTTCATGGCTGGCTCAGCCCGCCCTGCGGGCAGGGCTGGCACAGCATGTGGTGCCGGGGATTGAACTGCGGTCCCTGAAGCCGCCCAAGCTTTCCCAAGCAGACGCTTTAGACCACTGAGCCATCCCGCCAGGCCCCAAGCCTCCCACTCTTAGAACCATGCTGATTTGGTTCTGCTAGGTTTTACAAGCTGACCACTAGTTATCAATTTACCACATGCAGCAAATCCAAAATCCAGCAGGGAAAACATTAAATCCTGTAGTTAAAAAACATCCTGAGGGCCTGGCAAGATGGCTCAGTGGTCTAAAGCACCTGCTAAGAAAGCTTGGGTGGCTACAGGGACCGTGGTTCGATCCCCGGCACCACATGCTGTGCCAGCCCTGCCCTCAGGGCAGGCTGAGCTGGCCATAAAAATAAACAAACAAACAAACAAAAGCTCTGAAACAAGAAAAAAAATTCTAAAACAAACAAACAAAAAAAACCATCCTGAGCTTCCACATTCAGCACCCACAGCAATGTGTGGCAAATTGTGAATTCCAAAGGGCTTGGGTAACTGAGCCTATGGCACTGCAGGCAATTGATTGCAGTTCCTATGGCTTCTTTCCATGACCGGTTCTGCTCCCCCCTTATAGTGTTCCTCTGACAATACACATTCCTGGCTTCTCCAAATTTCTGGGGTCTCCGCTGCACCCTTGACTTCACACTCAGTTTCACACACTTCCCTTTCAAGGGCACAGTGCCTGGCCTTCCAGGACTTCTAATATCTGAGTGGAAGCCTTTCTGACCCCACACCTGTTCCATTCTCTATGCACCTAAAACCAGCACCATGTGGATGATGCCAATGCGTGCCACCAGCTGGAGCAACAGCCAGGCTTTCTTCTTTCTTGGATGTAAGAGTCGAGTGCCTGTGAATCAAATCCTAAGGAACAATCAAATCCTTTGGGAACATGGTGCTCTGGGACTTTCTTCTCATAACAAAGTCTTTCAATTTTGCTATTCTGAGGTGGCAAAGAGTGGAGTCCTTCTGCTTCTTCTCACGCCCTTGGGTACCAGGGGTCACTAAGTAAGCAGTGGAACTGGGATTCAAAGAAGCCTGGCATCAATCTAAGACTCTTAGAAAGCATGGCATGATGCATGTTTTGTTACCCTCTCATTTATTCCTTCACTTAACCAGCTCATGAGCAAACCACCCAACAATGCACTCCTTTTCTATCTATGACATATTAATTTTCCTCATAGAGGATGTGAACTTTGTGAAATATACAGATCAATGGGGAGAATATTAATCAAGTGTGAAGTATCATCAAAATACAGGACAAATGTCTAAATAATTTTTATTGCAGTAAAAGACACAATGCATCAGTGCCCCCCCCCCATAGTTCCCTTGTTTTGAACACACTCATCTCATCACTCTTGCTACTTTTTGAAGCAGTTCAGGAAATCCTCTTTCATGAGCATGATCATCTGCCAATGCAAATGCTGCTGCCAGTGCCATCCAATGGAAAGGCAGACTCAGAACATGGCAGCATTACTCACTGGACCTGGCACTGACCCCAAACTTAAAATGGCCATGAATGGTAAATGTTTTAATTGATCCAGCACATCTAAGCAGGGAACATAGTGCCACTGAAGACATCAGAGAAGGCTTGCAGAATTTCTTTTTTATTTTTTGAAGGAGAAGAAAAAATTGGTGTAAAAAAAGCAAAGGGGGAAAAAAAAAACATTTAAAATGATACAGCATTTCCATGGACAAAATAATAGAAATTCAATAATAGTTGTATTAGATAATGTTATCTTCAAATTAATTGTTTAGATTACCAGATATGAACATGCAAAATTGGTTTAAAAAGTTGTAAGAAATTAAAAAGAAGAAAGCCAGGTGTGGTGGCTCATGCCTGTAATCCCAGGACTTGGGAGGCTGAGGCAGGAGGATCGGTGCGAGTTCGAGACCAGCCTGGGCTACAAAAGTGAGCTCAAGGCCAGCCTGAACTGCATAGCAAGACCCTGCCTCAAAAAGGCAAAAAATAAATAAATAAATAAATAAATAAAAATAAAATAAAAAGTAGAAGAAGAGGAAGAAGAAGAAGAAGAAGAAGAAGAAGAAGAAGAAGAAGAAGAAGAAGAAGAAGAAGAAGAAGAAGAAGAAATAAGCATTAAGTGCTCCTTTCAATAGATCAGCAGAAATAAGCAGTACCATTATTCCAGCTATCCTACACATGTACATAAATATATATTTTTCACTTCTTTTTTTGTCCTTTTCCTCATCCCAGCTTTTTCCTCCCATTGAACACATTCTTTCCCTTTCACAATGCCTATTATTCCTTTCAGATTTTGTTTACTCTTTCAGGATCTTATACTAGTGAGACAATATGTTGTTTACACACGAGTCTGATCACTTACCAGTATGGTCTCTACTTGCACCCATATACCTATAAAAGTCTCTAGTTTATCTTTTTTTATAGCTGAGAAATACTCTATTGTGTAAAAATACCATATATATTTTATCCGTTCCTCAGTTGATGGGCATTTGGGTTATTTCCAAGATTTAGCTATGACAAACTGTACTGCTATAAACATGGGTATGTGTTCATATCTATATCTACATCTCTCTCTCTCTCTCTCTCTCTCTCTCTCTCTCTCTCTTTCTATATATATATATATGTATATATTTATTTATTTATTTTCAGGACCAGGGTTTGAACTCACAACCTTGCACTTGCCAGGCAGGCACTTGTGCCACGGAGCTATCTCCTCAGCCCCAAGGGTGCACATATATTGCTGTGGTATGATGTGTTCAGTTTACTTGGAAAATTATCCAGGAGGGGAACAGTTGGGTAGAGTGGGATCCTTAATCCTAGCTCTTTGGGGAATCTCTCCACTGATTCCCACAGGGGTTGTACCAGTGTACATTCCCACCAACAGTGGAGAAAGGTTCCTTTTCCCCCACAGCCTCTCCAGCAATTGTTATTGGTTGTTTTCTTGATGACAGCCATTCTTTCTGGGGTGACATGGAATCTCAGCATTGTTTTAATTTGTATCTCTTGAGTGACCAATGATGGTAAACATTTTCCCATCTATTTATCTACCATTTGCATTTCTTCATCTGAGAAGTATGCATTCCTCTCAGGTGCCCATCAGGAAGCAGCAAGAACAGTGGGATAAATGTGTTCAAGGCAAGGGGCAGTTCTGTATTTTCAGGGAGATTAATGGCAATTCATCTTTTACTGTAATAAGATTTTTAAAAATTAAAAATTAACCATAGATTTAGACTTCATATGAACACAATTAGTCATAAATTTGCAGTAGAAAGGTCACAACAACTGGTGCATACCTGTATTCCTAGCACTTGAGAATTCAAGGTTCCCAAACTACCTAATGAGAACCTTTCTCAAAAAACAAAACCAAAAAGTCACAACTGGATTTGGGGAAAACCTTTTGAGAATATGTGCTCCAGAGGACCTGAAAGATGGGAAGCTTAAGCAGCGGATGGCAACAGAGCATGATCCTCAGGGCACCTAGGAGGAGTGTTTCCAGTGGGGAGGAAGAGGTTCTGCTGCACTCCTCCTGCTGGGATCTAGGCATGGACCTCGACAGGTCTGCAGGGCTGTGGGAGGTGGGCTGGGGCCACTGCAGGGGCTCTGGTAAGAAGTGGCATAGCTCAAGCCATAGTGTGACAGCAGACAGGAGGGATGGCTGGGAACAAGGGACGTGTGGGAATGAAAACAAGCACTCTTCGGTGAGGAATTTGGTGAGGGGAGAGTTGAACCTGGGTTCCTGGAGTTTCGCGGTTTGAAGTCCGAGTCGGTGGCTCCCTCCCCTGTGGTGAGGGTGCTGTGTGGAGACTGCCAGGGGCTCATTCTGGTCTGGCTGCATTTGCACACATTGTTAGGCAATCTTAGCATCTCAAAGGATAAACTTAAAATGTAAAACTCCTTGTATGACATTTTACTCGCGCTGGAAAGCCAGGGGATTCAGAACTGCTGCCGTGTTCAGCCTTCATTGTGCTCTGCTAGAATCCAGTGTTCTGGGAATGTGTTCATCGTATTCCCGGCGTAAGCCCACTTGTGTTTATGAACGAATGTATTTAAAATTACCGTATGGAACAAAGCCTGTTGCTAAAGAGAAGACTACTCTCTGATGAGTATAATTGCTTCTGTCCTGTCTTGTAGACTGGCTCATGTAAACCATCATTAATTCTTTGTGTAATTAATGTTTAAAACAGAGTTTCTAGTAATGAAAAAGTAAACTCAAGCGTCACACTGATAATATCAATAATACGCATTTGTAATTACATACCGGAGGTAATGGTAAAAGCTACATTTTATTACATTCATAAAACGTAAAACCTCTGAAAGCAACCCAGGACCAGGGGGCGGGGACACTATTAGGGCTCACTGTTACATCAGTCAGGCATTAGGCAAATTGTCATGGGCTGGAAGAACACTCGCAGCGCACGGGAAATCTTTTCCCTTTATAAAGTGATGATTTATTTTTCCAGATGAAATACTGCATGCTGATAGGGTGATTTACTCAATGAGAGCTATGAGGGTACCAGCAAAGATAAAAACCAAATTTAAGGGCTGATCAGATAGCTCAACAGATTAAAGCTCCTGCTTAAGCAGACCCAGGGACCGGGGCCTGGTCTTCCATGTCCCATTTCCCAACCCCCTCCCATCCCTCCCTGGGTGCGCTGAGATGTTGACTGAGACTGGGCATGGTGGCGTGCGCCTGTAATCCTAGTACTTGGGAGGCTGAAAACAGGACGATCACTACGAGTCCCATCTATGTATAGTGAAACCCTATAAACTCTGACATTTAAAAAAAAAGAAAATGTGGACTAAAACCATGATGTGAGATCTTCTTGTTGCTCTAGGCCGGCAAAGGGACCAGGGCAAAACTGTGGGTCCCTTGTTCCCTAAGGAGGCAGCGGATACTGGGAGGACATGGAAGAAAGTTGCAGGCATTGCTAGGTTGACACCTCGGCAGCAGCGACAGGCCAAAGACCAGCGTGCTGCACGGACTGAGCCCGCGATAGCCCCTTAGGTGTCAGCCAGTGGTTGCATCAGGGAAAAAGTCTGGGCAGGTTAGTTTCTCAGTTGCTCCAAGGACTCAGCCAGTCCCTCTCCCCTAGGACGAAAGGCCAAGTTTTGGGGGTGGGGGAAGGAGGCCCCCGGATTCAGAGAGCACTGGGATATGTTCAAAGTATTTTAGGTGCAGCTGACAGCAGTGTGCAACCCGTGCTGGAAAAATAGTCCCAGAGCCACAGAAGACATTTCTACAAGCTCAACAAATAAACAGATGGCGAACACCAGCCCTACCACCTGACGCAAAACTCAGCGGTGGGTGGATTTCAGATGTCAATAGAGGTGTCAAAAGCATAATGTTTCTCTTGGAAATGCCACCCAGAATTCCCAGAGAGCTTTTCCCATCGATTAACTCTGAAATGAAATCCAAACATTCCTGGCTGCTGGCAGGGGGAGAGGTTTTAAGGATCTTTGCTTCATTCAATAACTGCCAATTTTGAACTCAAACTCATTTTACATTAAAAAAAAAAAATTCTTCTGAATATTCTCACATTCAATTCGCCCTCTGACTGCCAGGTTTCATAGAATTTTTGTCACAGCATAAAAATGAGGTTTTGGCGATGTAACGGATCTACAAAGCAGGTAGGTTGTAGATCGCCCAACTTAGTGTGTGTTTTTATTTTTGGGGGGAGAGGATTCAGGCTTTTCTAGTGTTCTCTACAGGGGTCTGTCATCTTTCTTCTCACGTTTAAGAAGCATTAATAGATTTTTAAAAAATTAATTAATTAATTTATTTATTTTCTTGTTTCAGAACCTTTGTTTGTTTAGTCACTCATTCCTATGGCCAGTTCAGCTCGCCCCGAGGGCAGGGCTGGCGCAGCATGTGGTGCCCGGGATCGAACCGCGGTCCCTGAATCCGCCCAAGCTTTCCCAAGCAGGCGGTTTAGACCACTGAGCCATCCCGCCGGGCCCCGCATTAATAGATCTTAAGGGAAGTGAAATACAGTATTAAATCAAATTCTCCTTTTTAATTCTTGTGATGTATTTTCTCATATGACCAACAGGTGGCAGCATAAATGCCGACCTGAGACCGCCTATTTCCGGACCTCACAGAACTTTGTGTAAAATTTAATGCCCGACGTCCCATCAGGAGCCCGGTAGATTGTAGACCTAGTGCCCTATCCAACTGCCCTGTGTTGGAGTAGAGTGAGGTCCAATGGGCAGTCCTGGAGCTTTAGGGTCACAAAATGGAGGGGCATTAGATTTAATTTTTTTTTTTTTTTTTTTTTTTTTTTTAACCACTCAGAGGAGAAAAGCTGAGAGCTTGAAAATCATTTGAGTGAAAAGCTCACGCAGTGCAAAATCAAATCTGACTGCCTGAGCCGTGCTTGGTCCTTTACTACCTAACATTGTCTGAGCAGTATCTAAACTACCTTAAGAAATGACTTATTTTGAATAAAAAATACATTGGTTTCCCAGAACCGACAGTCCAAAACATCTCTTTCAGTTCTTCTGCTTCTAAGAGGATTGAAGATAACAGAAAAAGAGGAAGTTGTTTTACATGCGTGGATTCTGAGTAGTTTTTAAATTTTTGACAATTATCACTTTCACTTTCTGTGAAACTGTGTGAACCACCAAGGGGAATGAAGACACATGGGGTAAAATTCTTTTTTTTTAAATTTTAAATTTATTTATTTATTTATTTTTTCACATGGGGTAATTCTTTTCTTCTCTAAATATATCTAGCCAGCTTGGATATCAGCATTTTCCATAGAAGAAACAGGATTTTACTCAGGCTGGTTGACTTTTTTTTTTTTTTTTTTTTTTTTTTTTTTTTTTTTTTTTTTTTTTTTTTTTTTTTTTTTTTTTTTTTTTTTTTTTTTTTTTTTTTTTTTTTTTTTGCGGTACCAGGGATCAAACTCAGGACCTTGACTTGCCAGGTAAACACTTACTCCACTGAGCTATCTCCCCAGACCCTGATGACATTTTTGAGGCTGGATTATTTGTTGCTAATAATTGTTAGTGGTAAAATTAAGCTAGGGTTTGAATATTAAACAAGGCAAACATCAGCTCTGAAGAAAACAATTCCTTGGCAGACCCTGACGAGCTATACTTTGTCTGTCATTTCTTTCCCTTGAAAGTTTCCATAAAGTTCTCAGTTTCTAGGTCTCGAGAAGCAACTGTGTGCACTTTCACAGTTTCAGACTCTTCTATGTGAGAGAAGAGAGAAAGCATCCGGTGACATGTGACAAATATCAATGGAAGGGATGCAAATTTGGCGGGTAGAGTCCATTGTTGCCTACTTTGGATCATCTCTCACAGTCCAGTCCAGACTCCGAGGCTCCCTTGAAATGTAAAATAATTTCCTGGGTAAAAAGCAAGGGTGAAGTGTTTGCACTGTGAGTCCCGCTTTTCTCCAATAATAAATAGTTTTAGAAGGATCACCAGTTAATCAATCTGTCGTCAATTGGAGTTTCAGGAATCTACTTTCTGCCTAGACCTCCACTGCAGGTTGGGAGCGATGTGAGGTGGACCGGTGCCTGCCCCCCTGCTAGGGCCCTGTAGCTGCTGAGCTTTGCCCTGTGGAGTAGGGGAGGCTCCAGTGGGCCTAGGGGAGGTGGGCGGCCAGGGCACCCAGACACCATGTCAGGTGCGCGCCTGTGAAGGCCTCCCTCACTTTCTGAGCCTTTTCTGACTGACCACGTTATGCGTTTAGCTACTGCCCTCAGCCTGTTAGTCCAGGTGCTCAACACAGCTGGACTTATAAAATGTTTTCATCGGATAAACATTCGTCTAGCTGGGTCCTGGTTTAAAGACCCTCCAGGCTGCCACTGGGCCCGTCTCCTCTGCAAGGGGGATATTTGCTTGTATCTCTTATTCCTTTTAGCTCTGCAACAAGGGAAACAAAATACACAGCAGTCTTGTGGACCGCGCAGATCTTCTGGCTGCTTTTTGCTGGCTGGGTGTCTTCTGTGGCCAAAGGTGAGGCTCAAAAGATAGAGTGGGCTTGGCTAGGCAGCCCTTTCTCCTGAGCACTGAATCTGCTTCCAAGAACACTGCAGGAGCCTGCACCTCGGGGACTGTTTTAAAAACTCCAGGTGTGCTGGGGACTTACGGAGAAGGTGACTAAACAAAAGTGGAATGTGCCACACTTTGGATTATAGTTTTTCCATGGAGGAAGGAGAGATATTCCTGGAACCTTTATTTTCACTGTAGTTTCAGGATTCCAACACACTGCCTATGTCTGATTACTTAGAGCAAACACAAACCAACCCAAAAAACCCAAATCAGCTTTCTTTTCCTGCACAAATTCTTTTATGCCATCATTGATATCTCTGTTTCATTTGACCTAAAATTCTGTGTATTAAGTACTATCTTAAAATTCCATACATTACATGGCTTAAATCACTGGTTCTCAAAGTGTCATCTTGGTAGTGTAAGTTCCAGTACGCCCTGGTAAGTCTCCTTAGGAAAAGGGTTCCATGTGTAGGTAAATTCCACATGCAGAACATGGTGGACTAAGCCGATTTCAGTGTCTCTGTTTCTGCCTCTGTTGCTTTTTCTCTCCCTCTCTCTGGTGCAGGGGGGGAAATAGTAATCAATAATTAATAGTTCTTTCTCTCTTTCTTTCTCCTTTTTAGTTATTTTTGAGACAGGGTTTCACTGTGTAGCTCAAGCTAGCCTTGAACTTACTATAGAGAACAGGATGGCCTCAAATTCATGGTGGTCCTCCTGCCTCAGCCTCCTGAGTGTAACTGAGATTACAAGAATGCATCCCCATGCCCATCTTCAGTATGTTTCTGGATGAGTATAATGTGGTTTATAACTTTCAAAGGAGAGAATGTATAAGGTTTCCCAAATGCTCTGAATTTTGTAGTTTTAAAATCACAACTTGGGGGCCAGGGAGATAGCTTAGTAGAATAAGCACTTGCCTGGAAAGGGCAGGGTCCTGAGTTCAATCCCAGATGCTACTAAATAAATAAATAAACAAACCACAACTTGAGAAATACTTGGCTATAAATTCATTTTTTTCAAAGAAGGGAAAGGAGAAGTGGATGTAGGAAAAAGAAAAAAAAATCAAACAGCAGTGGAACAACTACTCAGCCAAACCACAAAGCCCTGTAAAAACAGATATAGTGAATCATTTTATAAACTTTTAATCACACAGAATCTATCTAGGTCACAAGAGAGTCACCTGAGACCCAAAAGGCAGCAAGGAGGTGAGTGAGTATATCATAAGAAAATACATTTTACAACGTTTTTTAAAAATACATATAGGGCAACAACGTGGTGAAAATACACAGTATCGGAAATAATCTGAAACATGTTCTCTGGCACAATGTAAAGTAAGGATCTCATTATGATTTATGTTCTGAAAAGGAGGGTTTTTTTTTTTTTTTTTTTCTAAAATAGACAGCGTGCAGCTTGGGACTTTTATGTATAATTTAACAATGGAAACCACAACAAGAATAATATATGGTAGGAGGAATTTATCTTCTGAATGAGAAAATTAGGTCATTGTCAAGTAATATTATCTGATAGGAATTCCCTAGGAGCTTACTGAGGAGGATGGGCTCCAGCCTCCTCCCTGAGCTGTCTGGGAGGCCAAGGTGCATTTAGTCCAGTATTCTGGGTGAGGTGGGTGCTACATCCACCCATGGGGCTGCGCTGTAGGTCGAGGCCACGTCTCCTGGGCTCTGCGCAGGGCTGGGTCTCATTCTCTGAAACAGACAGCAGTGTCTCCCTGCTTCCCACTATGAGGCTCCTTGTATAAAGACAGAGGCTCTTGCAGGCTCTGCCTGGGAGCTTCCCAACAAGCCTCGCAATAGAATCATCCAGAAAACCTAGGAACAGGATGCTCACCAAGAGGAGCAGGCTTCCTGCCGATGCAGACAGCAGTCAGGCTGTCGCGCTGACTCGCTAGCGTGGGCCATACGGCCTCAGGCTCTGCCCAGCGCAGGAGGCCAGGCTAGCGATGGGAACTCAGAGGTCTCGCGCCTTTCTCAGCCAGACTCCATGAAAGCTCTCCCGGCAGGTTCTGTCATGCTGGGTTTCCAGAACCTGGAGGAGGGGAATCCTGGGTGGAGCTTCCTCTGGAGACCGCCAGGCCCTTCCTCCCGCCCCAAGGACAGGACAGCCATTCTCCGAAGGTCTACACAAGTCTCACCAGAAATGGCAATGCCAGCTGAACTGGGCCCCTGATAGATTTCTGCGAGTCAGACACGATTTTTGCATGGCAGCTGGGGTTAGGTAAGCATGTGCCACTTTTTGTTTCCTTTGGCAAGCGCCGCCGACCCAGGGAGCCAACCCTCCTCTGAGGGCACTACAGAGCGCCGCCACCTCGGGGTCTCATCTCATATTAATTGCTTTAACCTCTGGTGGTTTAAGCGGTTTTATTGGCAGGGAGATGCAGGCAACAGCGCATGGTGGGCTCAGGCTTGCAATGCTGCTCACAGGGTGCAGGGGAGGGAGGGGAGCACGTGGAGAAAATAAACCCAAGATGTTAATTAGCAGCTCCGGCATTCAGGGCACTTCGCAAATATGAAGGTAGCCTAGATGTAAACTCCCGAGGGCCAGGACTTGGCTCTTTCCTTGCTGTGCTTTTTATTAGGAATGTGTGCTGTAGTGTCATTTTGAGTATTAAACAATTGTTTGAAAAGGTGCATGGGAAAAAGAAAAGAAAAGGTGTATGGGGAAAAAAGGTCGATCAGTAGAGGAAAGAAAACATCCTCGGCTCTGCCTCACTGTGTTCTTTTCTGCATTTCACAGACTGACATGTATTTCAAGGAAAAGGAGTTATAAAATGGCCCAGCATGGTAAGAGAAATGCTGCTAGACTGAAAGAGGGAAGGCGTAGGGGCACCTGCCTGTGATCGCAGCCCTCGGGAGTTCGAGGCTAGCCTGAGCTACACAGTGAGCACAAGGCCAGCCTGAACTACAGAGGGACACCCTGTCTCAAAAAAAAAAAAAAAAAGCGAAGTAAATAAGTAAAATTATGAAAGACTTTATTCAGGTTGGGAGAGAAATTAGGCTCAGTTCCTCAGAGGCACTAGGGTGGTGCTGAGCAGATCTCACAGGACCATGGCTGGAGGTAGCCTAAGTAGGGAGGGCTTCCCTAAACAGACTTAGCAGGAGTTTTGCTCAGAGTGGCGTTGTGCAGACAGATGAGGAAGCCCAAGGATGAGGCCTACGGGAACAGTGGGCTCAGCGGAGCCTATTAGTTGATTAAGGAGAGAGTCTTTGCCAATCCTCGAAAATACTTGAGATGTTTTCCTCTTTTTATTATTTTTATGTTGCACACTGTTGTCCAGCAGCAGCAGAGTAACAGCTGACAATTATTAAGTACTTTCTGTGTACCCGGCCCCATGCTTATGTGTTCTCCTCAGCCTTCTGAGGGAAGTACAGTCTCATGGTAGAGAGAAAACTGTTAAGTGGCTCCTGCACAGTTGCAGTCAGTGAGTGTGAGTCAGTCAGTCAGCATGCTGGGCATGGTGGCGCATGCCTGCAGTCTCAGGACTCTGGGAAGCTGAGACAGGAGGATCATAAGTTTAGTCACAACTTGGGAAATTTAGTGAGACCTTGTCTCAAACTGAAAAAGAAGGGCTGGAGATATAGCTCAGGGACATAAGTGCCTGCCTGGCAAGCACAAGGTCCCAAGTTTGATCCTCAGTACTATAAGACATAAGTAAATAAATAAAATAAAAAATAAAAGGGCTACATAAAGGTATAGCTTAATGGGAAGGTCCTGGGTTCCATCCCCACTATCTTTCCAGTGTTCCACCACCAAAAAAAAAAAAAAAAAAAAAAGGCACTTACCTATGAAGCATCTGTTGACCTAGTCTTTAAAAATACTTTATTTTAGTTTTTATTTTATTTTTTTTTAAAAAGAATTAACTTTTGTTTGTTTGTTTTATTTATTTTTATGGTCAGCTCAGCCTGCCCTGAGGGTAGGGCTGGTACAGCATGTGGTGCCAGGGATCAAACCACGGTCCCTGCAGCTGCCTAAGCTTTCCTAAGCAGGTGCTTTAGACCACTGAGCCATCCTGCTGGGCCCCTATTTTAGTTTTTAAAGAAGTGATACATTCATAAGATTCAAAATCAAAATTAAAACAATGAATTTTTTTCTGACTTTGAGCATTGTTCCTGAACCATGTCCTGTAATTGTGGTTACCATTTTCCTGAAAATCAGTCAATTATCTATCTATCTATCTATCTATCTATCTGTCTGTCTGTCTGTCTGTCTGTCTGTCTGTCTATCTATCTATCTATCTGTCTATCTATCTATCTATCTATGTTTTATTTTCTCTGACAAAAAGCAGCATGTCACAGCTGCTCCTTAGGATCCTGTTTCATGTCCCATCTATCCCCCAGGTTCTTTACTTCCAGTGTGAAGAAGTAAGCAGCACTACTAGGAGCCAGTGGCCCAGTCTTCAGAGCCATGACCTTTGTTACACAGTTCTTCTGGCGCTTGTATATATATAAACTCACCTCTTTTATTTATTTATTTAGTATTTAGTACAGGTCTACAGGGTGTTAGTACATAGATCAGACTCATAGTGATCATCCTGTTTTCAGGCCACCAAGTGTTGAGATTATAGGTGTATACCACCTTGCCCAGTCTTAATCACTATCTCAGGGCATCCTGGGGGCAGGGGCTGGCACAGTGGACTGATCACAGTGGTGATCACAGTGGTGATCACAGTGGTGATCGAACCCTAGCCTCTGCATCTGCCTAAGCAGGTGCTTTAATCTGCTGAACTATTTGGCTGGCCCTAATTATTTATTTATTTATGTTTCCTTTTTTAGTGAGAATCTTAATTTCTTACTCCAAAGTGTGGCATAAAAAGCCACATGGAGCCAGACATGGTGGCGCATGCCTGTAATCCCAGCACTTGGGAGGCTGAGGCAGGAGGATCAGTGTGAGTTTGAGACTAGCCTGGGCCACAAAAGTGAGCTCCAGGCCAGCTTGAACTGAATAGCAAGACCCTGTCTCAAAAAGACAAAACAAACAAAAAAACTACATGGAGCTCTGCCTCTCCATAAGTTTATAACCTAAGACATAGGTGATGCAGTGCAGTATCAAAAGGTCATTCAGTCCAGTACTCTGGGAAGCTAAGGCAGGAGGACTGTAAGTTCACAGCCAGGCTTTAGTGATTTTGTGAGACCTTGTCTAAAATTAAAACATAAGGATTAAAGTGCCTGCTTAGGCAGATGCAGGGATGGGGTTCAGTTCCCGCCATGCCCCACCAGCCCTGTCCTGTCCCTGGGGTTGCGCTGAGACAGCAATTGAGACTAGGCCATGGTGGCATGCATCTGTTATCCTAGCACTTTGGGAGGCTGAAAACAGGAGGATCACTGGGAGTACCATTTGTGTTGTGAGACTCTGTAGACCCTGTATTAAATACATTAAAAAAAAACTTAAACATAAAAAGCTGTGGGGATGTAGCTCAGAGCAAAGGGTCTTCACCATTACCACAGACAGACAGACAGACAGACAGACTGGCTTTGGTTCCCCAGTCACAAGAAGAAAACCACACTCATTTGCATACTGTAGAGGTGATATTGTCTCTGGGACACAAACCTAGAATTATTTTCCACACAGATAAGAAAATGTGGTTGTTTAACAAGTGGCTGTCTTGATTTTCCTGTCCAGAACATTTTCATGCTTCTTTTGCTAATTGTACCACAAATCTCTTTGGGGAGTCACCTTCTCCCTCCATTCTTTTTCTTTCTGTTATACTGGAGATTGAATTCTGCCGAGCTAGCCACGTGCCTCACCCTCTGCATTTATTTATTTATTTATTTATTGTTTCAGAACCTTTGTTTGCTTATTCACTCATTTTTATGGCCGGCTCAGCCCACCCCCAGGGCAGGGCTGGCACAACATGTGGTGCCGGGGATTGAACCGCAGTCCCTGAAGCCGCCCAAGCTTTCCCAAGCAGGCACTTTTAGACCACTGAGCCATCACGCCAGGCCCCATCTGCATTTAATTTTTGTACCAGGGTCTTGATCAGTTTCCTCAGGCTGGACTTGAACTTACAATCCTACTGTAATTGTCACCACGCCTGGCTCTCATTCCTAACTTGGATGATGTAGGGTGTCTTAGTTACTTTTTACTCGTTGCTGGGACAAATACTCCACACCCAAAATGAAGGAAGGAAAGGCTTATTAGCTCACAGTTACTGGAGGTTTCAGTCCATATTCGGCTGGCCCAAGGCTGAGTGGAACAGGGCAGAGAACATCCAGTTCATGGCAGCGTGACAGCAACAATCGCAACAGAGGCACCTGACCAAACAGGGGAGCAGAGAGCAACAGCGCGAGTCTGTCTGTCTGTCTCTCTCTCTTTTTAAATTACATCAGGCTCTCTGCCTTAGCCTATCATCTCAGGTCACACCCATAGTCTCAGCAATACTCAGACCATAATCCCAAAAGTAGTAAAACAGGTAATCCCAGTGGATCATCATTCAAGTCTCAAACTCTAGAAGTCCCCACCCATGATTGCATGAGGCTTTGGAGGGACAACTAGACATAAACCATAACATAGGAAAACCTGACACCAACACCCACATTGAAGTGGACTATGGGACTTAGGCCTTCCTCACCCAGCACCTTATGTTTCCAGAACATAAAGAAAAACACTTGCCCTTGAACAAAAAAATTAACAATAAAAAGAACTAGGAATGTAGCTCAGTGCTAATGGCCAGAGCTCCATTCCCAGGGCACAAGAACAAATAAACAAAGAAACACCCATACCAACTGAAATGGGTCACATACAGTTGGCAACGAGAACTCTACAGAGAAATTAAGGAGGCTGGAGAGATGGTAGCAGTCAGGGCCTTCAGGATAGCACTGCCCTACACCGTGCCATCACATCTATACACAGAAGGCATTAAGATGCCATTGAAGGCTTGGAAGCTAGGGATGATCAGGTTTGTATTGCATGATCAGATCTATGTTGTAAAACTTGTCATGCCACGGTTGGAAGGGCTTAAGGTTCAAGGCTTAATGCTTTTCTGTTTCATTTTTTTTTTTAAAAATGTCTTTAGTACAGGGTCTATAGGGTCTCACTGTGTAGCTCGGGCTCATAGTGATTCTCCTGTTTTCAGCCTCCCAAGTGCTGGGATTATAGGCATGCACCTCTATTTCTGAGTAAGTATAAGATTCAGTATATATCACACTCGTGCTGAAATACTGTGTTTCAGATTTTCATGTGTCAAGCTGGCCTGAAGCTTAGACTTTGGGATGCTTCTTCTCTGTTAGAGGCACCTGAGATGGTTCCCAGCTCATCAACGAAGGCCTCTGGTACTCTGTGAGACTCAGTGCTCCTGATTTATGAGCAGCAGGACTTGGGGGCTCTGGAAACTCATGGGGCTGGGGAGGCTGGACCAGGAATGAGGCTGCAGCTTCTGGTGGAAAGAAGGCTTGATGGGCACAGTTATAGTCTTTAGCTTTTCTCTTTTTTTCTTTCTTTCTCTCTCTCTCTCTCTCTCTCTCTCTCTCTCTCTCTCTCTCTCTCTTTCTCTTGCTTTTTTTTTTCTTTATTTCTTTTGCAGAGTCAGGGATCAAACTCAGGACTTTGCACTTGCCAGGCAGGCACTTGTGCCCCTGAGCTATCTCACCAGCCCCTCTTTTTCTTTTCGTTTCTTTCTTTCTTTCTTTCTTTCTTTCTTTCTTTCTTTCCTTTCAGTACCACAGGTTGAACTCAGGACCTTGTGCTTGCCAGGCAAGCATTAATTCCACTGAATTATCTCCCTGGCCCTTCTTTCTTTTTTAATATGACAAAGTCCAAACTAGAAAACTTATTGGTTAATATGTATCATGAGTTGAGCTGCTAATTTTATGGACTGTGAAATAGGACATCTAGATTTTTATTTTCTGGCTAGGAATTGAATTTAGGGACTTTGCTTCATGCTACCTCCATAGCCCTTTTAAATTTTCTTTTATTTTGATACAGAATCTCAGTAAATTACCAAGATCAGTTTCAAACTTATGATCCTCCTACCCAGCGACATCCTGGTCTCCAGTTTCAGCATCCCAAGCTGCGAGCAATAAGCTCTTACTGGTTAAACCATCCCAACATGACATTTGCTACAGTGGCATGCATAGACTACAAATGTCATCTAATGTATTCATTTTTCCATTTTGCAAATAAATGTGGCAGTGTTTTAAGGGCATTGCATTGAACTTCTGCCAAACTTTAATAATCACATGAAAAATTTCTAATACTATTTTGAAGATTATCATATTTATTTATTTGTATTCCTATATGTTTGAGATGCATAATAATTATATTCATCTTGGGAAATGGTACATGTACAAATTGTGTCTTAATTTTTTTCACTTCTCTGAAGATTATCACAATTTATTTACTTTTTGAATGCACGCAGAAAAAAATGCATGCAGAAAAAAAATACATGTAGAAAAATGCATGCAGAATTTTAAGCAATTTCCTATTGTTCTTTTGTTTGCGGAGAGTCTAGCTGCTGGGGGTCCATTGATCACTGTGGGGTATTTGTGAATGCAAATTTTCACGACCCTGAACTGCTAACAAGAGGCTCAATTTACACAAGCCTTCTCTTGGGAATTGGAATCTTGGCATTGCTTCAGTGCTTCCAGATTTTGCCCTGCTTAGGCTGGGAGGCTGTCCTGGATCTGCAGAGGAAGGGAAAGGGGCCAACAGGACTCCTGGGCTCACCTGACCACCAAGCGTGAGGGTGTTTCTCCTTAGCTCATGCAAGCGGATGAGAGAGCTTTCTGGCCACTGGGAACTAACACCACGAAGCCACATGGTGTCCAGACAGGTGGAGAGGTGATCTAGCCTCCTCTGCCAGGCTGTGTCCGCAGGGATCAGTAACAACTCAGTCTGCCTGTCTTTGTGTATCCCCACACTGGACGAAGCGATTAAAGGCAACAACCAACACTGATTTGTTTAGAATGCAAGGAGTCATTTTATTAGTCAGATACTAACTTTCTTTTCTTGCAGTTCTGGAGATTGAATTAGAGCCTTTGCATAGAGCTGTCTCCCACTCTTTTTTAATTTTCTGTTTTGAGACAAGGTCTCTTGAGAAATCACTAAGTTGCCTAGGCTGGGTTGAGCTTGTGATTCTCCTGCCTTGACCTCCCAGGGTGCTGGCGTTGCAGGCCTGTTCCACCATACCTGGCTTATATTGTTGATCCTGTGAAACAGAGTGAAGCTTGGTCAACTCCAAGATGCACAGCAGAGGGCACAGCCCTTTACCCCAAGCAACTCTTTCTATCTCTGGCTTTAAAACAGTATCCTTACCACTCTGGCAGGTTTGTCTTTTGTGAAAGGGGGGTGCCCAGGGCAGAATACACTCATTGCCACTTGCCTTTAGGGTCTGGATGGAGAGCCGCTGGCCTACGTGCATCATCAAACTTTCTGCCTGTGAACAATAATACTTATGACAAACATCTTCCCTTTTCACTGGCCCATTAAAAATGCGCAAGTACTTGAAGACTGAGTCTTTATCCTGGTTGTTATTTGAGAATATTTATTGTTGGTGATTTGGGTTTAGTACTAAGTGATAAATAAAATATTAAAAGCATTTCGTACACTGGATAAATTATTGTAAATGAGTGCATTAAAGCTATCAGGGTTTAAACTGTGCAAAGAAATATGGCTTAGTGTGCCGGCCTGGTGGGGAAAGGGGGCCCCAGACTAAAGAAGGGAGGCCTCAGGGGCTCTGCGCTGTTTTGTCTAAGGCTCTTTGGAGCCTGTCATTTAGATGATTCTCTCCTGAACTTCTAGCTCTGTCCACCAGAAGCATTTGCTAGCACCTTTGAAAATGTGATTAAGACTCTGCTGACACCTGTGTAAGAATTCCCGCAAACTGGACCACGGGGTTGCCCTAGGACCTGAGTTAGGTGGTCACACTAGGGGTGTTGAGGAGGCACCGCCCTCGCATGGTCCACACTGCGCTCTGGCCCACTCTTGCCAGGCTCATCGCACTCTGGTTAGGCACAAGATCTCTTGGGCTGGACCCAGCTGCCATCAAGTCACACAATAGTCACACGGAACTTGGGCTTCTCTTTTATCCCACCCAGCTGGGCTCTGTCGCTTCGTGCAGAGGTAGCTTCAAGTTGATGAATCTTTCAGTGAAGTTGCTCATGGTGGGGAAGGGACTGTGGGCCCCATTTGGTCACTTTCCCTACTAAGAAATCACCAGATGAGGACTGTACCCTGAGTGGTGCAGGAGAATTTGGCCAGGGAGGATGAGAAAGTGTAGAAAGGTGACACAAAGGCTTTCTCAGAAGGTGGGAGTGATCCGGGATTATGATTTCCAAATAGCTGCACAGTGTTTAAAATCCCACTCTTAGCATGAATGGCAGGTGAAGTCGCTTTAAGCTTACAATTAGCAAGGCTTAATGCATGTGCGCTTTTTTTTTTTCATCTGATTCTGTTCTATTTTACTTTAAGTTTTGACAGTTTCAAAACATGTTAGTAGAGCATTCACAATAATTGATACAATGTATATTGTTGTCCTTGTTGTAATACATGTGTTTTGTATCAGAACTGGGCCCAAGATTTTCAACCTGACAGTCAAATATAGTTCCTTCTTGTTCTGAGATCTATTTGCCATCCTAACAATTTAAAATTCATGTTTAATGCAATTTCTGTGGAACAGAAACCTGACTGTGGGTCTCCACTCACTCATTCTCTGAGTCTGGCACAAAAGATAAACATTCTGGATCAGCTTGCAACATCGAGGAGCCATGACCATGCAGCTAAAGACACTCACGACAGAGGACTTCCAGAACTGCTTCAGAAAGTTGTGCGGTAATGGGACAAATGTGCTTGACATCCCATTAGCACAGGGGAAGGATTCTGAGAGAGGTTAATGGCAATATACATTCTACTGTGATAGAACTTTTTAAAACTTTAAACATTCCCGTACTTTTTGAACACCTCGCACACTTCCGTTACAAAGCCTTGTTTTCTCCCACCTACTGTGATTTCCCTCTGGCCCAGTGTTTTAATTCTGACGGTTTCTATTGTGTACTGTCTCATAGTTACCTGTGATATTTCTTTTCTAAGGTTCTTTGAGGATAATGGTTATTTTTACTCATCTTTCCATAACTTACCATGCTGAAGCTTTTACTCACTGGACTTATTTACTTTTGGACTAAATTTAGAGCAGATCTAGTTTTATCTTCACTTAATATAGTAATGTTTCCATTGTGCTTTATCATGTTAAGTTAATATTTTAAAGATACATGATCTACAAATCAGACATTTTCTTTCTGTTTTTTGGGTACTGGAGATTGAACTCAGGGCCTTGCACTTGCCAAGCAGGCATTAAACTGCTAAACTAAGCTGGGCGTGGTGGCACATGCCTGTAATCCCAGCACTCGGGAGGCTGAGGCAGGAGGATCGGTGCGAGTTCAAGACCAGCCTGGGCTACCAAAGTGAGCTCAAGGCCAGCCTGAACTGCATAGCGAGACCCTGTCTCAAAAAAAAAAAAAAAAAAAAAAACCTGCTGAACTATCTTCTTGGCCCCCACAAATCATATGTCTTCTCTATTTAGTAAAACAACAAATTGAGAAACAGCCTGTATAATGAAAGAGAGCAGGATTTCTAATCTCAATTAGCAATTCAGTAACTGCATAACCACTGTCTTCTGGGGTAATGGAATAAGCACTCTGAGTGAGAAAATTAGGGATGTATAAAACTCAGTTATGTCTGTCCTATGGACAAAAGGCTTGCTATTGAGTTTTTACATTTATATTTCATTTTACTTTATTTATTGTGGCTCTGGAGCTCAAACCCAGGGCTTTATGTGTGGTGGATAAGTTGTCTACTGACAACCCATGCCCCCAGCCTAGGCATGGTGCCCAGGAGTGCTTCAAACTCGATTCCAAGGGCTGGGGAGATAGCTCAGTGGTCTAAATGCCTGCCTGCCAAGTGAAAGGTCCTCAGTTCAGTTCCTAGTACTGCATGCTGTGCCAGTCCCAGAACCCTGGGTGCACCATTTGGGTCACCAAAACCTGGCGTGGTGGCACATGCCTGTAATCCCATCACTGAGGAGGTCGAGACAGGAGGGTCACTATGAGACTGAACTGTGTATCAAGACCCTGTATCAAAAGAATAAAAATACTAACACACACACACACACACAGACACACACACGCACACACACACACACCAACCACCTTGATTCCAGGCAATCTGATCTTTGTGCTTCCTCCCTTGGGCTAAGGTGAAGGAGGCAGAGCTCTGCTCACGGCTGCCTCCCCTTCCCATCACCTCTAATACACAGCTCCTCCTGCCAGGTCTGCCTCTCATTTCTCAGACCCCCTTTTCTCTCAGATGCTCATTGCTGGCACCAGTTTGGTCTTACCTACTCTTATAAGAGGTACAAACATCTAAATGTCTGACGGCCTGTAAGCAAATTGTGTTCAGCCATGAAAAGGATTGAAGTCTGGCTAGGTGTTGTGACACAAACATCCAGAACAGGTAAAGCCAGTGAGTCAGAATAGAGATTGGTGGTGACTGGGGACTAGGAGAAGGAGGGAAATGGAAGAACTGCTTGATAGGTGTTCAGTATTCTTTTGGGCTCATGACCCAAGGAATGCATCCGTCATAGAGCTGGAAGAGAGCTGTGACCAACCCTGTGAATGTGTCCATGTCACCTGGGAAGGATCAACAATAGCTGAATACGGTAGCATGCACTTGTAATCCCAGCACTCCTCGAGGTTGAGACAGGAGCTTGAGTGTGACCCTAGTCCAGGCAACTTGTCTCAAAACATGACCCTGTTTCAAAATAAATTAAAGATCTGGCGATGCAGCTCATTGCAAAGGCCCTAGGTTCAGTGCCTAGTGTGTGTGCGTGTGGGTGGCTGGGGAGTTAATTGTATGCTACGTTCTTCTCATCACTATTTCAGGACTCCATGACCATTGATTGTGTTCAAGACTCCTTCCCCTGTACACGCCCATCCTGGGTCCCTCCCTCCTTTCGTTTCTCTAGCACCCCCTAGTGGCCATTGGCAGAAATCCAGGTACCTTCTTGTTGCTAAGCCATCATCTCTGGCTCCTCTCTTGTCATTTGGAATAGGCAAGACGTGGGTTCCTTTCCTGCCTATCACTGCCTCGGCTGTGTGACTTAGAATCTAAAGTGAATGAGCCCCTCGTAACCTCATCTCCCTCACCTGCAGCCCTGACCCTAACGTGAAGCCAAGGCGAATGAACGCACCATGGCTGGGAAGGTGAAACAAATTCACACCCACTAGGCTGCCAGAACACTCCTGGCTGTGAAGAAGCTCCAGTATGTGCTGCTTGTTAGAAGCCCATAGGTTTCCAGTTATCCTTTAAGGCCCAGAACAAATGCGATCTTCCCAGGTAGGACTAATTCTGTATCCAGGTTTTTGATTCGTTAATTTTTCAGTGCACAGGGTGGCAACATGGCCTCTGATGTGCTAGGCAGGCACCTGGCCAAGTTCCCCCAGTTGTGTGTGTTTAGTTTCACACATTTTGTACTCACGCTGTTTCTTACCCAGGTCTTCTCCTGTGTGTGCAGAGAGCCCAATAAGCTGAAGATCCTGCATTGCTTGAGAGAGGATTTGAGTTCTTGCGCCCCCATGCTTGAGCATGGTTTTCTCTATAGCTGGCCTCTCCTCCTCATGAACTGGAAAGCTGGTTTGGTGGCCCCACAGCCGTGTGCAAACGACCCACACCTCTCCTCGCTGTTTATCTAAAGGTGGCAAAGGTCCTAATCTTTGATGAGGCACTGGGCTAACGGGGTGAAAGCGTCCAAGTGCTGGAATAGGGATGTAGTATAGGGGTAGAGCACTTGGCTCCTTCTGCCCCCAGCACTGCCCCTAATTAAGTTTACTAGACATTTTGAAGCTTTTTTTTTTTTTTTGTGGGACCGAAGTTCAAACTCATGACCTTGCACTTGCCAGGCAGGCACTTGTGCCACGGAGTTACCTTCCCAGCCCCTTCTACTAGACATTTTGAAAAGTGAATAAAAGCTTCTAAGCGTTATCAAGCTTCCATTTTGATTTTGTATCTGGGGCTGGAAATGGAGCAAGCAGTTAGCATCCCTTATTTACCATCCTGTGGTAGAACTGCTGTGTCTCCTGCGTGTTCTCATGGCCTGAGCACAAGCCTCCTCAGGGCTAGCTGGGTCTTGGTGGTTTCTAGATTCCTTCCACACAGTGGACCACAGCATGGTCCCATCAATCCGGGGAGAGAAAGTCCAGTGCCAGGCAAGGAGCATGACGACAGCCACACAGCCTCAGGTGGAAATCTGGTCCTGTTCTAGAGTGCTCATCCACCCTCTCAGCAGCGCCATGGATGCCAAGAGCCTCTGACACAAGGCCCTGAGACTGGCTCCTCACTGGTTAGTCTGCTTCCTCCTTCGACCAGGCACACTCTGAATTTGACCCTTAGTTATCTCATTCTTGGTACCACTGCCATCCTCCCACAAAATTTCTTTAAATTGATTAGGCTTTTAGAGTTTCTTGGGTCATTAAAATGATTCATTTTTGTTGGGTGCAGTATCTATCTTCAGTACCCTCATAATGCTTAGGTGAAACTGGAGATTGGAAATCCTGTGATACTTTCACACCTTTCTCTCCATCCCTAAGGTGCTCAGGAGACTTTCCCTACTAGGTCCCAGGTCATGTGGTTTGGAGTTCACAGGTATGGCAGGAAGGTCCGAGGTGCTGGAGCTAGGCAGAGCTGGCTCTGGAGTCCTGGCTTCACTGTGAGTTCAAGGAATGCACTGGGCCTTTTTATCCCTCAGTTTTCTCATCTTTTCAGTGGGTAGATACTAATTCTGAGCTTTCCGTCAAGTAGCAAGTAAGATTTTGTGAGACACATGACATAGCAGATATCTACCAAATGCAAGATCCCTCAACCCTGTGGTCTTTCCTTTCTCTTACACACAGTTTGATGATAACTATTTTCCGTAACTGAACTGTTAAAAATGTACACAAGCTAGGATTTCTTCTTTTCTACTCAGTGCTTTGTTTTTCAGTTCATCAACCCCTCAGCAGTATTTGAGCAGTGTCTGTCCTTGTGGTAGTGCTTTCAGTGCCCCCTGGAACAGATGGGTGAGGGGCAGGAGGACCTCACCCAAATCCAGCGCTGCTGTTAAAAGCCAACGGAGACTTGCCAGGAGTAACACTGACACAAAGCAAGTGCATATTGAGGAAAGTAGAGAATGTAAGTGGTGCATGAGGTAATACCATCTGGGATCTATGTCCTGCAGAAGTTAAAGCACCAGCATTTATGGATTCCTGTGTGCTGATCTTTAGTGAAGTTTTGTAGTGGGGCTGTCCTGATAATTCAGCAGACTAAAGTGCCTGCTGAGGCGAAGTGCAGGGACTGGAGTTTAATTGCTGGCATACCATGGCAGCCCCACCTGCAGGACATGCTGAGATAATGACTGAGACTAGGCATGGTGGCACCCAACTAATTCCAGTGCTTGGGAGGCTGAAAACAGGAGGATCACTATGAGTCTGATCTATATATTGAGACCCTGTAGACCCTGTAGACTCTGTAGACCCTGTCCTAAACACACACACACACACACACACACACATACACACAAAGAATTACCACAACCCAATTGCTCATCAGTAGGGGAATGGTTGGATGAATTATTGAGTCAGCATTCTATGAAAACTTGTGCAACTATTAAAAAGAATGCATTGAGCCTGGGCACAGTGGTGTGTACCTGTAGCTCCAGCTACTTAGGAGACTGAGGTAGTAGGATGGCTTGAGCCTAAGTAGTTTAGGGGCAACCTAGGGGGACACTACCTGAAGAGAAAGAAGTAATAGAGTTGCATCTGTCTTGGAAAAAGTGATTATGGCTTATTATTAGATGAGAAAAGCAATTTGCTAGGGCATACATTATAAATATGTTCATTAAATATGTTCTTTTTCTCTCTCACACTTGAGAGCATGCCTGTGCATGTGTGTCCACCTGTCTAATGGCTGGAAGGATCCTGGAGAATGACTGTCTATGTTGTTAGTAGTGGTCACCTCCTAGGGGTGCAGAAAGATAGGAAGAGAGGACTATAGAGACTAATAAAGAAACCCCTAAACACACACACACACACACACACACACACACACACACACACTCCTAATGGCAATGCCAAATAGAAATTGGGACAGAAGATTCAGTGGCTGGTATTGGTTAGAATGTGTCAGATAAAAATCCAACAGGGCAAGGGCTGGGTTGTCAGTAATGTGGCTCAAAGACTGGGCATGAGGATTTTAGAGCAAAAAAAAAAAAAAAAAAAAATGCATGGGCCTAGGGAGATAGCTCAGTAGAATAAACACCTGCCTGACAAATGCCAGGTCCTAAGCTCAATGCCTGGTACCAAAAATAAATTAAAAAAAAAAATATAACAGCATAGCATAACATAACATAACATAACATAACACAACAACACACAGACCAACAAAATAAATGCCAAACACCCACAGAGGGCTAACAGTGGTGGGAAGGCAGGATGGATCATAGGAAGAGGAAGAATGGAATAAATTTTGAAAGATTTCAGAGTGGGGCCATGCATTTGGGTCACTGAGGAGGGTGTGGCATAAGATGAGGAAATCAGCACTCAGGGTATAGGGTTAAAAAAAAATGCTCTTCTAGAGCAGCTCATGAAAACAATAACACTGGAACCTCTATGCGGTGAGCTTGGCCTTCCACTTCCGGGAGTCCCTCAGAGAGTGATGAGAGGGTGATGGTGGCAGCCTGGCCCCAGAGAAGGAGTAAGGAAAAGCCAGGGGGATGTGAAGGAGGCTTTCAGGCCACTTCCAGCCCTGTGCATGCAGAGCTGAGCCTAGCTTCCCACACAGTCTGAGTTGCTCTGGTCAGCCAGGGAGATCGCTCTGGGGAGAATTGTATTTATTAATTAGTTCCCTTACATAGTGCCTTTCAACTTTTGGGACAGAATTAATTCGTGGTCTAAAGGAATGTCATGTCATATTTTATGGCATTAAGACCCCCACCTCCCCATGATGCTAATCTAACTTCGTTGTCCTCTCTCCCCTTCTCCCAAGTTGGCTTTTTTTCTTTCCTTTTTTTAAAGCAGACAACTGCACTTATCTCTTGAGTTTTGAACCCTGCCCCAGGGGATCAGTAATTTCATTAGGCAAACAGTCTCATTTACCTAGAAATAGAAACTGGGCGCAAACAGCTCGTTTGTGATTAACAGGCCCTTTCTCCAGGCCTGTGTCCCAGGCCATGATCTCCTTTCTCCTGGTAGCAGCGACAGCCTTACCCTTTGCCACCTGTCCCACAGCTGTGGGGCTTCCTCTCAAGGTACAAGCTGGGGTCTGGTAAATAAAGGGGGCTTGGCCAGAATCCACCCAAGCATGGCAGAGCCTCCCCCCAGCCCAGCCCAGCCCAGCCCCCAGCTGCAGGGCTGCTCCTGCCACGGGGCTCTGTCTCCTGGCCACGCTCATCACAAGCCCCCTGGGTCACTGAAGGACTGCTGTGCACTGGCCTTCCCTCTACTGGAGCATGGCCTGGATGATGGTGCCCATTATAGTTAATGAGCTGTTAGCTTTTCCATTAAGGGAGTTTCTTAAAGGTTTATAATCTGGTAATAACAATAATTTGCTTCAGGTGGAAACTTTGTTAACAGGGACGAAGAGCTCAAGATCGCCTCTGCGCTGCCCAGTGATGCCCAGGTGAGGAGTTGGTTTGGCCTTGTATTCACTGCATGCAAAAGGAAACATGTTCAGGAACTAGAAGTTGTTCCCTATTGTTTTTTAACAATCATATTTCATAATTGCTCTATTGAGTATAAAATATTTCCAGAGTCACACAGTCAAGGCAAGTCGAGGGGCCAAGAGGAACAGGGACGTCTGCAGTGGTGAGGGCCCTAGGTGTGCTATGCTGGCTGGGGAGTGTGAGAAACAAGTTGCAAGAAGCCAGCGGGAAGCACTTGCACTGAACCTTTTCTGTGAACTTTAGGATAGGCAGCCTTCACTTCAGGAGGCCCTGGGAAGGGGTCAGGTCACATAGCCCTGGAGGCAGTTGCCTTCGGGATCTGGGAAGGATTCAGGGCTCTGAGGCCCACGTGATGCTCTGTCTTCCCAAATGGAGGGGCTTAGTAAATGCAACAGTGAAGAATGTCTATTTGATCTCTGCCTGTGGCTCCTGGGTCTCCAGTGATGGCTCCTGGTGTATGATAATGTGCCAGGTGTCTGGGACACTCTTGGATGTCCTGAGGATGAGAGGCCATGATGAGAGGTTTTCAACTTTCTGTCCACCCATCTTGCACCTACCTGTACTTCTGACTCCCTGGGAAGGTGCGGGCCAAAGTTGTTACGGGTTGGATCTAGGTGTCTCACCAAAGCCTCATGCAGTCATAGGGTGGCTTCTGGAGTTTGCAATTGATTATTGTGCGTGTGGGTGCTGCACAGGCCCTGGTGCAGGCAATTCGTATTATAATGTGAGGAGGGGAGAGAGGCTAGCTAGCTGCCTCAGCTGCTGCTTCTGCCCTTTTGCTGTGTGCTCTTTCACTGCCGCTATAAAGGGCCGCTCCATGTCATGTACCATTCTGCCTTGGAGCCTGCTGTGTATGGACTGAAACCTCCACTAACTGTGAACTAAACAAACCTTTCCTTCCTTCATTTTGGGCATCAGGTATTTTGTCTCAGCAATGACAGAAGAGTAACTGAGACACTGAGAAACAGCGTGAACATGTCTGGGAATTTGGTTGGGGTTGGAGACCAGGGCTCGGCGTGGGCCAGTCTGTATCCCCATCTAATCGATTGGCAGCTTCATTGGGCATCCAGATGGCCATGTTGAGAATCCATGCCATACTCCAGATCCCTGTTCCTCACCCCTTGGCCATCCCATCCCAGTGTCCCATGCTCCTGGCTCCCTCCAAGCCCCAGTAGCCCCACCTTCCTCAATGCCACTGACCTTGAAGATTGCGGCCTGTGAATCTGATGTCTCTCCTTCTGCCCCACAGGCCTCTTTCTTGTTCTGTTGACACATATAACAATTATCTGCCCCCCCCCATATTAGGAGCTTAGAGGGAGGGCATTTAAGGTCCAGGATGTTCCTGAGGGTCAGTGACTTGGCACTGGGTGGGATTGTTCGTCTGAGTGGCTCCCCTTCTCGAGAGACAACAGGAAAGATGTGGCCCCGGATTCCTGACAAGGCCTAGAAGATGCACTGTGAAGCTCACTCATGTGGAAAATGGGAAAAGATTTCATTCCCTCATCATGTAGGCTTTTGTACAGTGCTAGCTGTGGCGTGGCAGTGGGCTTTCCACATTGGGCAGCTGGAGGCTGGGGAGGCCAGGGGAAGAGAGGGACAGAGAGGTCAATGGAGGCGGATGCCGCAGCATCTCTTCTGGGGCCTGGGAAGGTACAGTGCTCTGGATGGTCACACGGCAGGGGAGTGCTTCAAAGAGCAGAGGAGCCAGCAGGCGGGGATCATCTGGTGCCATTTTGCATACTTTTTGACCCCATCTTATTTTTTCTTCCACTTGTCCTAGCCTTGCAGATCAATGGATTGCTTACCACAGCACTTAGGGCTCTTCATGCCTGGACCCCGTTGAAAATGTGCCCCTTGTTTATTCACGCAACGTGCAATTATGTTGCACTTGAAATTAAAGAGAAGAAAGTCTTTATCTTTGTGAGTCTTACTGTCTGGCAGGAGATACAGAAAACACAGCAAATAAGAAAAAGAAATAAATGAGATGCTATAATGTAGTTGATATGAATATTTTTAGACATCAGAAGGTGGTAGTCACAATCCCAGAGCTCTGAGAGCCCAAGGCAGGAGGGTTGTGAGGACAAGCTGGGTTTGTGTAACTTAATGGCTTAGTGAGTCTTCGTGAGGAGCTCAGTGCTGAGACCCTGGGGTCAATGCCCAGCACCTCAAAGCAGAACAAAGTACCAAGATCCTGTAGGGGAAAACAGATGTGAATCTGAATAAGAAGGGACTGGGGCATCGTGGGAGAAGGGCTGCTTTGCAACATTAAGAAGGTAATGAAGGGCTAGAACGCAGAGCTATGGTCTAGCACTCACCTAGCACACACGAGGCCCTAGGTTTCATCTCTAGCACTCACTACTGGTTAAAGCAGGCTGGAAATGGAAAGTCTCAATGGCAAGGGCTCCAAGGCCAGCTGAGTAGTGCACAGAGTATTTGGAGGATGCCGAGGAGGCTGGTGTGGTTGTGAAGTGACACAGCCTCGGCGAAGAAAGCAAGGCCGCAGCAGGTGGGGAAGAGGGTCCATTCTGGACCTCCCGAGTTGCTGCTCAGCCGAGGCTCAAGATCAGCCCTGATATTTGGAGGCTTACCAGGCACTGTGCTAATAATTCAGTGGGAAGGGTGAGGTGGACGCCGTTAGGAGGTGACAACCACTGGAGCCATCTGAGTAAAAGTGGTGGCTTGGATCAGGGCTGGCTCGGCATGAAGTGGTGCTGTTTCCCAGTGCTGACATGAAGAGCCTAAAATCCAGTTTCTTCCCAAATCCTGGCACTGGAGGATGGCAGCCTGACTCACGTGTGATCCGCAGTTACAACCAGTCTGTCTTCCAGACGATGGGTGGAGAATGGTCCCCTATGCTCAGGGTTGTTACCATTTCCTGAAACCCTATGGCTAGCAGTTCCTTTTTAGGACGGATTTAGCTGGCAGTCTCTTATGCCAGCTCCTGAGCAGTCCAGAAAGCAGAAGGCTGGAATGTTGTCCCTTGGGTGTGCAGTTTTGGTACCATAATTGGAAGCTGGAATGTGAGAAGCCATGCCGGAAGGGTGACCAGAACTCACTTGATTATAGTTAAACTCTTGTTATCAGAGCTGAAATTACTAGAGACTTCTGCCTGTGTAGGAGTGGGAATGATTTATTGTAGGAATTCAATCTTTTCAGCTGTAAAAATGTTGATCTGTTATTCTGTCTGTGACCTCCAGGACCTATGGCTTAACTTTCTAGTGGTAGATGTATAGACCTCATACCAACTTTCTCTCTCTTTTTTAAACAATAGATTTATTTATTTATTTATTTATTTGGTACAGGGTCTCCTTATGCAGCTTGGTCTTGTAATGAACCCCCCCACCCCCCACCCCGGGTCTCAGCTTCCCAAAGCTGGGATTACAGGTGTGCACCACCACAGCTAGTTTCAGGGCCAGCACACCATGCAGTGCCAGGAATTGAACCCTGGTCCTTGTGCTTGCCCAATAGGTGCTTAAGAGGGCCAAGCTATCTTCCTAGCCCCCATACCAACTTTCTAACTAATGTCAAACTTATTGAGATGTGTGTGACTTGTGTTGCAATTAACAGTTTGTTTATCTAACACACCCAGTGGGTATTTCGAACTTTCAAGAACGGTTAACAATGAGGACCAAACAGAGCATAGAAGACAGTGTATCTTTTTGCTAGGTAGCACTGCTGCAAAGGCAATAGCTATCAGTGGAATAAACAAGAGCTTCTGCTGATGGCTGAAGGCCCAGCAGGGCTGTGACCCACGAGCTTGCCCTCTGTTGATGGATCTTTGCTGGTAGAACAGTAGAGGAGACCCCTAGCGAGTAGGAAATACCTAGTGAGTTTTCCCTTCTCGGTGGGCCTGCTTACCTCATTACCCATGAGAATCTATTAACAAACAGCCAAGTCAATACTTGTATATGGAACCTGGGGTGGTAGCTCAGTAGAAGAAGTGCTTTCCTGGCAAGCACAAAGGCCTGAGTTCAGTCCCCGGTTCCACAAAAAGAAACAAAACAAACAAACAAAACCTTGTGTAAGAGCAAGTATTCTTTTTCAGGCTAAATGGTGAAACTGTTACTGTTAACATTTCTCCCAATCTTTTTTTACTATCACTGTATTTGCTTTAGACTTTTCTACTACTCATCATTTAAAAAAAAAAAAAAAAAAAACTTTTATTTTAGTAGTATGTGTTTGCAGTACAAAATGATCACATGCATCATGGGGCCTTTGTTCAAGCACATAACATTCTAATACATATTCATTCCTTTTTTCTGTCTGCTTCTTCTCTGTACCAGTGCCTGTTCTCTATCTCTTGGTCTCCTTCCCTTTGCAAAAATCTGTCTGTTTCCTATTGTCTTTTCTTTTACTCAATAATTTATTTATATTTTGGATTTCTCTTATCAGAGAAGTCGTGTGATATTAAGCTTCTGTGCCTAGTTCATTTCTTTTTTTCTTTTTTTTTTTATTACTTTATTTTTTATGTTATGGCTGGCTCAGCCTGCTCCGGGGGAGGCGCTGGCACAGCATGTGGTGCTGGGGATTGAACCTTGGTCCTTGTGGTTGCCTCAGCTTGCTTAAGGAGATGCTTTAGACCTCTGAGCCATCTCTCCAGCCCCCTGGTTCATTTCATTAACATGATTTCAAGTTGCAGCAACTTTCCTACAAATGCCTCAATTTTACTCTTCTTTATGACAGAGTAGTATTCCATTGTGTACAAATACTACATTTTTCATCCATCATCTTTTGACGGACATGGATTATTGCCAAGATTTAGTTATTATGAACTGTGTTGCTATAAACATGGGTATGCATGTATCACTGTAATATGTCTTTAACCTCTACAGGAAGATACTTAAAAGGGGAATTGCTGGGTCGAATTGAAATCTTTCTTTCTTTCTTTCTTTCTTTCTTTCTTTCTTTCTTTTTTTCTTTCTTTCTTTCTTTCTTTCTTGTGGAAACTCTGTACTGTTTTCTATAGTGGTTGAACTAGCTTATAATCCTAATAACAGTGTAGAAGTTTTCCTTTGCCCCTGAAGCTTCTGTAGTATGTGATATTATTTCAGTTTTGGAAAATGGTCTTCTTTCTGGAGTAAGATGGGATTTTTGTGTTTCCATTTCTGTCATAGCCAGCGATGGTAAAGGTTTTCATTTTCTGTATTTATTGGCTATTTCTACTTCTGAGAAGTGTCTATTGCAACATAGTGAATGATATTTTGGATGATTTGTTACATTCTGTTTGCTAGGCTCTTGAAAATAATAATAATTAATTTTTCCTTTCCTATATGTATCCCTTTTATTTATCTCTCTTGCTTGTTTGCTGTGGCAGTCAGGTTTTGACGACTACATCGAATAGGAGTGGTGACAGTGGACACCCTCATCTTGTTCCTTTCAGTTTGTCACAAATGGCTTTTATCAGGTTGAGATAAGATTCTGGTATACCATTTTCTCCAGGTTTGTTTGTTTTTTTTAAAAAATCTTGAACAAATGTTGATATTTTGTCAAAGACTTTTGTTGAAGACTTTTCTGAATCTATTGAAATGATCATGTGAAATCTGTTCTCATTCCTGTTTATGTGATTATCACTTTAATTGATTTTTGCATGTTGGGCCATTCTTTTTTTTTTTTTTTTTTTTTTTTTTTTTTTTTTTTTTTTTTTTTTTTTTTTTTTTTTTTTTTTTTTTTTTTTTTTTTTTTTTTTTTTTTTTTTTTTTTTTTTTTTTTTTTTTTTTTTTTTTTTTTTTTTTTTTTTTTTTTT